>JAEAOA010001769.1:0-125000 GCA_016746295.1 Potamilus streckersoni | reverse complement strand
CTGATTTTGTTTTCAAAATAGTATTTTTAAGTGTTTGTAATTAGATGTTTCTTCGTCATGATTTATGAGGAGAACAATAATGAAATTGACCCATAAGTATGCTTTTATTCCCCAATAAGTGTTAAAGCCAATTTTTCTATTATGTAATGAGTGACATAAATACTATCCATTAATGAACTTATTATTTGAGCAAAAACTTGAAAGTATCACTAGGAGTATTTTTGAATTTAAATTTATTACAGATAAGCTTACTGAGGTTGCGTGATCCACTTTACAGTCATTGGAATGAATATAATATAATAAGATACAATATTGTATGTGTGTCTTTTCTAATATGCACGATACAAGGAGAGTTTCTATGATAATCACATTAGAGCTTTTATTATGGAGAAACATATCTACTTAAATACTATACCTTATGACTCTCGAGAACTCTGTGGTCGCATGACTCTAGCTTATCGTTATATTTGTAGACACCAAGCGTCGTAGACCATTCCGGGTTAGTTTCTAATCTCCAGTTGTAAAAAGTGTTGGTAAGCTTATCGAGCTGCCTGTTTGTACCTATAATACTCGTCAGACAAATATCCATATACATAAGTAAATACGTTTTGGACCTTAAATATACATGCACGAACACATATATCTGAGATTAAAGAAAGATTGATTTATGTAAACTAATATAACAATCTGAAATTCATATATTTAGGCTAATGTATTATACATTTCATGATTCGTTACTTTTAATACATTTTAAATACTATATGCACTTTTTTGTTGCCAGGTCGGTAGTAATATTTAAATTATATGTGATTTTTCACACGTGATGAGAGAGTTCTGTTCTGTTTTGGAGTAAATTACTAAAGATATGTTTCATTTACAACTTACAAAACGATGAAAAAATATTACAAGGAACGTCCACTTTGGTGAATTATTTAATTTTATCGGAGGGATATATAGTTCTGTTTACTGTAGTTATTTTAAGAATGCAACTGTTCTCTTTTGCTGCTTATCTTTAAATTCTCAACACCTGAAGTGTCACGTTTATATATTCAAATATTTTCATTATGCACATGGCAAGAGGTAGGATATGTGTACCTTGTCCCCATTCTTTATTCCTGTCATACGTCAATGCCATGGCTCAATTTGTGGATATAATACCTCGGAAATCCAGAATATGAAACTTCTCTGGAGAAAAAGTAACATGTCAATAAACCAATTAAAAACTCTTAAAATACTTGATTACTTGTTAAAGCTGTTTATTATATTTTTCATTGTAGGATATTGATTTTATAGCCACAGTGGAAATAACACTTTTGGAACTATCTTGATCTTTATTTTGGGAAATATGTTGGCCAGTATGCATGTTATTCAAATCTGTTTTTTTTATGTCTGGGCCTATTTTATTAATTTACATTCTTCTTACGTTTTTTTTCAATCTCTCCACTTAAGAATGTACAGATCTTAAAATGTATCAATTATACAGTTAATGAAATGCCATCGAAAAAAAGTTTCCTGGCGTGATGCCAATGAGACTGAGCCGCTTGAAGACCTATTTGACCGTGACAAAATAGTGACGTACTCTGCCCCTGTTCCGGTATTCTTGCATGATCGTCAGGGACCAGCTCAGCTAGCGAACGAAACCACTGACATCTATAACCGCGGTAATGCAGAGTAGGTCCATAGGATGCGCTCTAGTTTTTGACAAAGCGAACTCTTGAATTGGACTAGGAGATATGATGTATTGGACACGGGAAAGCCTCAATATGACCGCCTGTGACCTTGTCAGCTTCATACCTATGCCATATTGTAGATATACTTTAAACGATTAGTCAGTCCGTGTCTATGAATGGACCGGATGGCAGTCAATAGGTCTTTTTCTGAGGATGGACAGCTATGACATACTACCCGGTGACAACGATTAGTTCGGACGCCACTTCACCAATAAGGCAAAAACAAAGAAGTTGCCGGCACCGACGTTTGCTAGATCCTCTTCGATCCACTTTGATTAATAGTCGAGACGAGCGTGTCCACCCACCGCATGGTGGCCTAAGCCAAAAAGTAAAGAGTAAGACGAAGGGGAAACAGAACACATCATTATTTGCAAAATCACCGATAGCGGTAGTAGCTACTGAGATGCATGACTCGTCGACGATTAAACGACACGGGTAGCTGAAACATATGATGCGCAGCTTTCGCAAGATTACAGACTGATTAATTGTGCAAAACCAAAACACCTATGCAGCATATCATCACGTCTCACTATGGATTGCAGATACAGCACATGCATTTCCTAAAATCCACGTTAAAGACTCTCGATCTTTAAACATCATCCATAGTGCCTCAATTTATATGAAGCTCATGTACCTGTTCAGGTTAGATTTTGTCGAAGCTAACTGCATGGGTAACCCTTCAGTGTATGATCCCGGACGACAGTTAGAAATGTGGCTGCAGCTATGGGTTGTGACGTGTCAAGGTGAAAAGTTTTTGAACCCCACTGATAGTGCCGCCAATAGTCCCCATGCGACCTACCATGTGGTGACGGGCCACCTTTCTGATCTCAAAGGAGGTGAAGAAAGAAATTATTACACGAGACGTCAAAGACGAACGTTTCACAGCTTCCTGTGTATGAAAGATCAAAAAGGGTAAGCCCCAGAATGCACAAGGCAGTAACTTGTCTGGCGTATCATCGTTCGGAACGATATATAAACAGTCCATTGCCTCATTCTCTAAACCGTTTTCTGCATATAGAAACCAAGTGGTCTGCAAGCGGTTTGCTATGGCGATCAGAGTCATCTAAAGCCTCTTCTGTACTATTCTGAAGAAGAGCTAGAGGCAGAATATCCATTTTACAATTCCGTGGTCAGAGTAGCAGGAGGTTGCTCTAAACGATATCATCAATGCAAAAATCGCAGATTCGGGACCTGTTATGAAAACCCCAGACTGGTCTCTTGAAACTGCATACAATTATCTGGAGCCTAGCGTCAAAAGCCCGTGAATGATATGGATTGATGGTGTCAACCTCCAGCAGTCATACATCGCATATCTGGCTTTGGCGCATGTGGAATATCTATCTCAACTCGAACTTGAGGGGGCCGAAGTTGGGCATCCGCCTATTGAGCTGGAATTGTCTACGTTATTCAAAATCAATTGATTTAGCATAGCTGGGCAAGGTTAATATTTACTTTGCAACCATTGTTTAACTGCTTAGTGTGGATAAAGCATCCCACAGGAAGCAACAACAAACAAACCGTTTAACCAGCTACAACATTAAAATGATTGAGGTAAACGAATCAAAAGACACGTAGCATTTCCATGTTCAATGCCTGGACAATGTCCAGAGATATTAAATAGCTAATGTAGGATATATGTGATTGAAGTAAAAGGTTACTTTATCCAGACCACAAATCAGATAGCTGTTTAGCTAATCGACGTGTATATTGACTACTGGCCTGGTCAAGACGAAGTTGTGTGTCGGGGGGGGGGGGCCACAACCAGTAGCTTTTCAAACAAAAAATGTAATTAGTTCCTGCACTGTAGGTACATAATATAAAATTGGCGAGTTAGACTTTGTAGTCTTACCAATCGTTCGCTCCAATTTGTAGCTCGTTGACCTATTTCAGCTTACCTGGCGTATGTATGTACCGCTACAAGGTTTTTGAGGGCAATATTGTGCTTGAGATCTCTGTATCTATGTAACGACTGGCTGATGGTGACTTTAACCGTTGTAAGAAAATTCTTGTATGTGCAATATTCAGCATTATATTGCTCTTTGAACCATTTAAAGAATTTTGTGAAATATTTGGCGGCTTCAGCTTGTTTATTACTTTTGTGTTTGTAATACCTACTACTCCAGCTGTCAGCGCAAAATTTGTCATGTCTGGACAGGTTAGAAATATATATATATATATATATATATATATATATATATATATATATATATATATATATATAT
Organism: Potamilus streckersoni; assembly: GCA_016746295.1. Classification (NCBI taxonomy): domain Eukaryota; kingdom Metazoa; phylum Mollusca; class Bivalvia; order Unionida; family Unionidae; genus Potamilus; species Potamilus streckersoni. Next base: position 121,048 of record JAEAOA010001769.1, on the reverse strand, counting down.
ATATATATATATATATATATAGAGAGAGAGAGAGAGAGAGAGAGAGAGAGAGAGAGAGAGAGAGAGAGAGAGAGAGAGAAAGAGAGAGAGAGAGAGAGCATATAACAAATATAAAAATGAAAACTAACAGACAAATAATAAAATTAAATATACATCACACAGAACCAAATGTAATAGATATATCATGAAGAGTCTGTTCCTGGATTTTTAACACTGATATAATGTAATTCTTAATATCATCATCATCATCATCATCATCATCATCATCATCATCATCATCATCATCATCATTATCATCATCATCATCACCACCACCATCATCATCATCATCATCATCATCATCATCATCATCATCATCATCATCATCATCATCATCATCATCATCATCATCATCATCATGTAGAAAACTTGTTATATGAGCAATGCAGATCAAATTATGCCTGTCTTTGATAAAATAGGTTTACAATATATCCAAATTAATATGACGCAGGTATGTATAGTGTACTACATTTCACAACTTGAATGAGTCCCTCTAGGACGCTGAAGCCTTACATAACAGAGCTAAAGTGGAGGACATATTAAACTTTTATTATCAATGTATTGTGACCTATCACATAAACAGCTGGAATAAAAACCATACATTTTATTTTCCTTACTCTGGAGGGAACTCAGGCTAATGTAACCTTCTTGATTCGGGTTGCGTTCCCTGTAATACTGTGAAGGAGCATTTTTAAGAAATATTATCGTTTCACCCAATAAAGCTGGAGCACACAGTGAAAATAGCCATTACCTTTGCCTTCCAAATATTTCCTTAAACAGATCCCTGTTTAAAGAGAAACTACAAATGTCCAACAGGGCTCCAGTGATATACGACCATATCGTCAGTTGCTTCTTACAAAATATTCTTCAAATTGCCGAGTTCCAGTTAGTTCAGTTCTTTCATACTATAATACAGTTTACGTCCACTTGCAAGTGGCACATCAAAGCACAAATCTTATAATTTCATAGTCGTACTTTAAAGACGGCTTTCACGTTCTATCCAGAACAGGTTCGAGTATGGCAAGAATTATATTTAATTGGGCTGTTCAGGGCACTTAAACCTGTGCACATCTGGGTCATCTAACATAAAGATGACAATGGGACTTTTTGTGCTTGCGCATACGCTTAGTAACCATAAACAAACCTTTACACTGAGATAAAATACTAGGAACATGGAAGATATGCAGGCGGGAGTAGCGAAGTGTAACACTATACGTACAAAAGGGATTTCTATGTTAATTTGGGGGAAGGGGGTTTTACCCAGGCGTCAAGTGGAATTTAACATGGTGAAATTTAACATGGGTGGGTCTATAGAGCGACAGTTGATTGTGCCTGTCTAACTCCGACGAATTGGGACTATCTAAGCTCATTACAAGTTATTTCGCCTCAATCGAAATACCGGTATAATAGGTCGTGCGAATGTTGAGCCTCAAGGGGAATTTAACGTAAGGAATATTTGGCCACTATAGGGAGAAGTAAAAAAAAATATAGGTTGGGTCTGTATATGGACAAGGGAATTTGAATGGATTGGGTCAGTATTGACCATTTTGAAAATGTATTCATGTATTCATATGATCATGGGTCAACGAATCCAAAACGAGGCTAAGCTCGGCATCAGCTTGAGAAAATTATTTTAATAAACAGATTAACGGAATATCCCATACATAAAATGACAATTTTTTTTATTGTTTAGTCACGATTTTGTCCCATTATGTTTACCTTATCTAATGTCTGCATTTACATATTGGGTGATAAAATTCATCCGTCAACCAACACCAAAAAATTAATAATAATTATAATGAGTGAAGAAGTTCACATAAATAAGGGACCAATTTGTGTGTTTGGGGGAGGGTGCGCTGGTTATATATATATATATATATATATATATATATATATATATATATATATATATATATATATATATATATATATATATATATATATATATATATATATATATATATAATAAACTGTCTACAAACAGTGCAAAACTTGTATCTAACGAGCAGCGCTTTTGACTCTTAATGATTCGTTTTAACGGCATATACAAAGCATAGACTAGAGAAATAATCAAACAGAAAAAAAATGTTGTGTTTGTAAAACTCTACATAGTTGCATCTACATGAATTAGATCTAAAGAAGCATAATGTCTCAACCAGCCTATATAGATTTGTCCCGGTTACTCTGTTTCAGACCAGAGTAGTAACATAATGATCACTTCACAGATATAGCAGATACATGCTGTTAATTTAGCTCTTTATTTCGAGGTACGAATTTTATGTTTTATTTGAAGGCTATGTTGTTGATTACTTGATTAGTTATTCCGTTGGTAGGACAGAGAGTCGGATGACCCTTGTTTGATTGGTTAGTCATCAAGGGACTATCCTGATTTCTTCATCAATTATTTTATAGAAGAAAACAATGGGGCTCACTTAAAGTTGTGATTATAACAATATGATTTCTCTTTTCAAAGCCAGTATTCATATTATTTTTTGTTAACGGTCGGAACAGGCTGAGTGAATTTTCCAACCAAACAAGTAATACTTGTGAAGGAAAACAGAGAAACAAATACCATTTGTAAGAATTTATCCAACGAACAGTTACTCCGTATTAAGTTAGTTTTCCTTCGAATGTTATGTGAATGATATATGTTACGGAATTGAATTGTAAATCACGGATTATATTGTAAAAATGAAATTTAAAGTTACCAAAATTTCCAAGTGTACACCATTTATAATAGAGAAGACGATGTTGTTTAATCCAATGGATTAGAAGCACAATTTATCGCATTATCTACCCATTAGAGAGCAACCCACTTAAATTATCATGTGCGTATTGTACCTAGCTCAGCCTGCAATTGCTGAATTTTCCATACCTCTATTTCCTATTGTTATGTCATAGTTTAGTTGTAAGAAGTTAAAGTGACAGACGATTTTAGTAAAACGTCATCGTGATCTTGTTTCTATCTGGTGCATATTTGTACTTGAAGAAAATAAATCAACAAACTAACTGTACATATTTTAGACATGCTCACATAAAATGTTGTAGGACCTACAATTACTACAAAACTATGAGGCAGCTTTCAAGCTATAAAATCTTTTTTTTTCAAAAAGAAATGTTGCCAATCAAAGGCCCCATTAATATATTTGCATTTCAAAGGCAAATAATTGAGTTTAAGAAAACGCCTTCATCAAGGTTATCACTAGATCGACCTGATTTATAATTTTTACCTCAAAAAGATCTCAACATGTGCGTAGATATATTAAGAATTTTTTAAAAAAGTAATCTATAAATCCTCTTAAGACGTCTTCTTAAGCATAGATGTGGAAACCATAATTGAAATGGATAATTCCAGTCACTAATAGGCACCTGCACATTTAATTATATATTTACAAATTTGTAACACGTTTTAATAACGGAATATTTCAAGTGGTTTGGAGAGTGCACACATTGCAGTCTTACTAGCTATAGATGAAAAGTTACGTTTAGAATACCCTCTAATTCCGTTAACTCTTTACAACTCATATATCTCCTCATTCTATAATCACTACCATTACCAGTTTACTCACCTGTGGATTAAATAAAACCAATTGGATCATTTTACCCATCTTTACAATGCCTCTATGGAGCCCATGTGTAACACAGGCGAAGAATACATTTCAAAAAATGACTCCTCTATATTCAAATAGGTAAATGTATTGTGACACTTACCAGTTATTTAGCGTTGCAAATAAAGTGCAATTTTCTGTTGTTGCGATATTAATAGTGAACATTAGACTGGTTCAACTCTATCATTTTAAAATAACATAAACAATGAAAAGAAACAAGATTTGCTAAATTTAACTTATATTTTATTTCCTTATAGTACAAAATGTAGTGTAAACAAATATTGTATATCGAATTAAATCCCAAGTAATCCTAGAATTACAGATACAAGTCCTGACAATAAAATTCTGAAGAAACGTTAGTGGAAATCCAAAATATGTCCATCGCTGAAAGTGTTTATGCACCTGAGATGGCTCATAAAGTGTTGATGTGTAAACAGTCTTTTGTTGGATCACAATAATGCAATCAAAGAATTAAATCCTTACTTTAAATATCCCTGTAAATTTAAGTCTATATTTTCAGGAATCTTATCAGAGCACTTTTGTATTTCTAAAGAAGAATTCATTTAAGTAATTCCAAAATCAAATACTGGTACAACAATGAGAACTTGATTATGCTCAAATGTTAAAGCACGAATAATAGAGATTTAAAACAAATTGTATGACAGACTAAAACTCAAATCAAAACCCCCGATTAGGATCAATAGTTCATTGTTCTAGAACGTTTCTTACCATAAGGCACGTGACAGAAATTACGTAGTAAAGTATACCTATATTAAAAAAATGAAATGTCCTTGACTCATGTTAACATAATAATATTAACTCAGCCCGAAACATTTCTTTACTAGAATAGTCATTGATTTTGAACATGTTCAGCAACTAGATACAGTGTTGGTTAAACAAAACATTTAAGAAACAAATAATTAACAAGCAATGCAAATGAAATATCCACTATAATTTCCTCATAAAGAATTAGAGAGATTTATGCAGTCAAGATTTCTTTTTAACGGTCTAATATTAATGTGACACACAGAATGATTTAAGATGAAATCTTATTAATGACATAAAGAATACATTGAAATATTATAATATTATTATAGACGTAAAGTGCATCTGTTATTAAATTATCTTTTACTTTAATGCACCTAATGTCAGTATTATATTTCTGCAACATCAAACTCCACCGTCATAATCTCTGATGCTTGTTTTTCATTTTTCCAATGGATATAAGAGGTTGTGAAAATTAAACACAATTAATTGGAAAAAGAGTTGAACTATAAAACACTTAAAATATTGCAATCCTAATATCAAAGACAAGCCTTCCTTTTCGATTGATGAATAATTTATCTGGTGCTTAGAAAAACTAACACACTGACTGACCTACACCATTTGTGTTTTCTTGAATACTGCACCAAACCTAACATCACTTGTATCCACTGACGTTTTATATGATTTAAATTTGGAGATCAGAGGATTGGTACACCCGTAACTATGGCCTTTAACTTATCAAAAGTTTCATAAAAGATTGTTCGGTCGAATGATTTTCGTTTTCGTACTCAATAAATTTGAAAGTGGTTCAGCGATTATGGAAAAATTGGAACAAATTGTCCAATATAGTATCCAGCCATTACTAAAAATATCATCAGTTGCGTTTTATGAGTGGCACAAGGGATTCAGAAGTAGCCTTGGCATTAGCAACTATGTGTATAACTTGTCCCTATATCACGGAAAATCGCTGTATTGGATACATTAATTGACAAATTTGCATCAGTGAGTGTATCAAGGAATATTCCGAATTGTCTGTAAGTGATCTTTCCACTTGTCGTTGTAGGTGATGGTTTCATCGATGCAAGAATATCATCGACTTCTCTGTAACCACCAGGATCAGCAGGTAATGCACAAATTCTAGCTCGGGAGTGTATGTCAACAACAGATTGCCTAAATATATCTAGGTGTTCCAGTGTAAAATGATAGAGCGTATCGTGAAGTCTCGGTGAGATACCTGCAAACAAGAATCAACATTCTGGTCATGCCCCATAAATATCATCAATCGATGATAAGCATATTCAACACGATTGTAGTTGAAATTCACCAGCACGTACTCGAATGGTTCATGTTGTCCATTTATTCTCGGAGAAACTCCAATCACAACGAATGTATCTAACTCCATTGTGTTTCGTTCCTGTGAACCTGCGAAATCGTGTTTCTGAAGTGCTATAAACGCATGTCGTGGTGCTGAAACTCCCTGTTGTGATGCTACATGCCATGTGGATAACCCAGAAATGTTACTCAGGACGTTGTATGTGGTTATCTTCAACCACGACAGCATTGTCTTAGCGTTGATATCAGTGAAAAAGAGAGCAGCCTTTGTTCTTCAACATGTGGTGGTGCTATGGTTAGCATCTACAACAAAAGCTTTGTCAGTTTCACTTACCATCATCAATACCATCAGGATGCCAGATTGCATCGTTGTCCGTGGCTTTTCAAACTAGTACTATTGTGTTTTTTGGCACATACAATAACTGTTCTATCATTTCTATAAAATCTAAAGATATTTGACAGTGGAATTAGCCATGAAATTATTTCATTGTCATTTAATATCGATCGACGTGCCGAAAATCCTAAGTTGAAAGTTTCATTCATCAATGTTACTACATCTCCAGCAACCTTCATTATGACGTTGCAACTGTCTGGGTGATCATTGGTGTCCTTGATGGACCAGCGGGCCTTTAATAATCATTGGAATATCTTGCGATACCGAGTATCGTCGCGTCAACGTCACTTTTCATTCAACGTATTGTTTTTGTCGATGCTTATGTGGCACTGTCAAACAATGCTGTAACACCATTGTTATCAAAACCAAGTTGATCGATAATTCCGTATGCTGTATTATATCCTTTAAAAGTTCACCTTCGATCTCAATAAATGCATCGGCGGGCTGAAAATATCTGCTTGTATCTTGCACATGTAGTTCGGTTTTCCCCACATGCGTAGGGTATCCATGGATCATAAGAATGAAACTGATGATCACTCACTGATTTATGTCTGAGGAATGGTGCATCCATGTCCAATGACTAATCAGATACACGCTTGAACATTTTTGTATATTCATTGTTGTCTAAAACGACCATTGAGCGAGATCACATCCAGATATTAGACTTTCTCTCGGCATCTGCTTGTTTTGTCGGTGATTGGACTTCAGCTAATTCTTTCAACCGCTCATTCACAGCTTGATTTATTATTTTGCTGACACTTGGTGGCATCACTTCGGTACTGGGCAGTTTTATTGGAATGCTAGCATTCTGATATGGATTTCGTAATTTCGTAATAATCGTGTGAATCTGTCTTTATCAACAACATCACCAACAGCGCCAACACCCTAACCACGAACAACTTCAATGACTTTCATACATAATTGTTTAGTAATTGGGATAGCTTTGGGAGTTATCATTCTAAATTAACCATGAATAACATCGACGTGTCCATCTCTGCAGATCATTTTGTAAACCTGTAATTATGAATTTATCACTCTGATGTTTTCAGTTCCATGTTGGACATTGTGTATAATCATTTTTTTGTTATCGCCAATCTAATTTATTGCGCACTGTAGTAATGGTCGGTAATTTAATCGATTAGCGCCCGATAGACGTCGCTATCCATGATACCACACGCAAATAAACAGATAGCAGCTGCTTCACTGTTGATTTCATGGGAATCGTTGCCAGCTCGCTTTCCTCCAATCAAAATTTCTAGTCGTTCAACAACTGCGAGGATGTTACATGGGCAAAGTTTATCTGAATCACCAGCGATTTAGAGATCACATGATCATCTTGTTTCAAACGATGTCGATCGCGAATGACAAGGTCACCCCGGTTTGCTCCCTCAGGTGGTTCCGGTTCTGGTTCAAGAAAGCATTGCCAAAGTGCCTCTGATGCAGCTTTTCTGTTTTCCATCGTTGTATGAGGGAATTATTTTCGATTTTTCAAGTTCACGCTATAATTTTTTTGTGCCTCTTTCCTTTTCTGTTTAACCTGCTGAATATACTTATCGACCACTCGGCTAAAATTTGAAAATTTTCGTCATCACCTCTGACCTGTTGAGCACGGTAATGAATGCGACACAAATATTGACGCCATTTATAATATGTTTTGGTTTCACAGGGTGATGGGGTTGAAAATGGCCAGCAATATCAGCAGGTAATGTCTCATGAGTAGCTTGTGTTACCTCAGTTGCTGTAACAATACTTTTGGTTGGTTTGACAATTGGTTTAAGTAACTGCTCTGTAATTTCTGTAAATTTCACATGAGCGCCCTGGCGTTGTGATAACTGTTGCTTTAAAGAATCACGGACTGTAAGATGCTGCGACATTGCATCTAGTCACTGTCGATCTAATTTAGTGTACGAGATTCCACTTTACAACGACGATTTAATTACAGATCACTAAGTCAGCATATATTAAATGTTTTACTGTATATCCAGTGACTTAATGTATTTTTCCAATTACAATAAATTATCGTAATCTCAATTACACTCAAAATTTAGACATGTTCCCTGTCATGTCCTTAACAGCGCTAAAAATACATGTAATGATCTGATAATAGCACGTTGCGATTTTCCTACCAGAGGCAAAATATTTATACATGTTGTGGACTCGAATAATCAGACAATAAAATTGTTTGTTTAATACTAGTAAAATTATCTACGATTGCTGCTGTAGTTTGTTTAGTTATGTGTTCGCTACTGTGACACATTCAGCACAGCGTGCCTGTGTAGCGGATAACATGTACACAATTTTAAGTGTGCGTATACTGAACGACGACATATTTCACAGCAAATTTCAACTGTGGTTAGAATGGAACGTGTGAGAAAATCACGCTGCTTGCATGTGATAGTAATTTTCCGCGGACAGCAACGGGAGCATAATTTTCAGCTGAGGTCAGCATGGAGGGTAACCAGTGCCAGTAATTTTCTTTTGTGGTCCGTGTATTTTTACATCGTTTTCTTTACTTGGTCTGGCCATCATATTCTTATGTTCATCCTGCTTGCTGCTTATTTATGATTATAAATAGAAATAACTTTCTAAGTTAAGATTAATTGTCTATTTTTATCAAGATATTAAAATTAAAGCCTCAGACATCCCCGTATATTTTTAGAATATATATCAAGTACGTTTTTTGTCAATAAGTTTATTTTATCCAAATAAATATTGTAATTTAAAGATTTGATTGTCAGGAGATAAATCGCCATTTCTCTCTTCGTTTTCCAAAATTTAGAACAAACACAAAACGTATTAGTGTACTCAAGAAAGTTCTACCTCGAATGTTTTTGATCTCGTTTTCTTTGTAATATGCAATAATAATAATAATAATAATAATAATAATAATAATAATAATAATAATAATAATAATAATAATAATACGGTGGAATAGAAATGCAAATTCACTAATGACATAATTTAAATAAAAGTAAAAAAAATCCAATCAAAAAGGCAAACAAACAAAACAAGTATCACCATAACATGGTCACCTTTCCAGTTACCTAAATCAAAGACATCCTTTTTGTTGTGTCATTCCTGTTCTTATATCTTAATCGTTTCCAATACGTTTTGAAAATCAGTTGCTGTCACTTATATACAAACTTGCCAATGAGAAGATATACAAACGTGGAAGAGCAAAGGGCACGAATGTATTCTTTTTAAACGCTAGCAGTTTCTACTGTTCTTGCTGCATTGTCAGCACTGGAATTCAAACTCATAGTGACACTCGGAATATTGGGTTGGCTGGTCATTGATGTTTTTAAGCAACATTGACAGAACCTGCGACGACACCTTTCACTCCACGATATACATATTTCAACTATGAAAAGATAGAGCAAACACCACAAAGTGACAGGAATGTTTATTTTACTACAGTTCGGGTAAAGACTAAAAAGGTAGATCCCAATACCAGAGAATAAACCAAAAAAACACCTCGTGACAAAATTTCTGAAACTCCTACATAAACATCTTTTGCACTCCATACAATTCTCTTGGCATGACACTGCTAAAGGTATCAACAATCCAACTAAAAAGGAAAGTAACGCAGCTACCTCAATACCAATTATTACAGATTTTGTGTTATTGTTTTCGTCTCCAATTTGTGAGATATCATCGGGAATGACCGAAGTGAAAGCCAATATTATCCGTAAAATTCGGAAAGGAATTCCACAGCAAATACATGCGCTCTTTTCTACGCAATCCCTAATTTGGGAACTTTTACTTTTTCCCGTTACAGCTTCTACGCAAAAATGTTCGCAATTGTTATTACAATAACTGTAATACTTTCTTCTAGAATCTATTACTTTCCGGGCTCTCTCTTCTACTGCAGCACCGGTAAATAGTTGGTTCTCATAAACAATTTTGTAAACCTCCCGTTGCTGACAGCGTAAATCTATATCAGACTCAATTGGTTTCTTCTTTGAAGGATAAAAATGAAGCAGTTTGGCTTTCTTAGTCACACCTTGTTCAACAATGCTAACAAATATAGCATGGTGGGAAAAGAAAAGCTTACAACATGGACTCTTCACTGGATAGACAATATGATCCCCTCGATTTAAATCATCCAGGCTCCTCACCCGCTTCTCTCTTTTAAAGCAGTGGCACTTGGCTGGAAAATTGAAATCTAATGTTTAATGCACAAATATTTTCATAAATCGATCATTTATCCTACTCTCAAGTGTATACATTGAGATATAAGTATTTGCATAACTATTTATTGAAATGTGTTCTCTCTCTAAGTTTTGATCAGATACCTTTTTATTTCTTATTCGTTGAACAAGCAAAGAAAATATTGAATATGTTGGTTTAAAATAAGTTTACTGAGAAATAAAGCAAATGGATGTGACCGTAATATATATTTACTTAATCCATTTTCATACCTTTATACAAAGATCCTAAATCTGTTATTAAAGTCAAGTCATACAGCACTGATATATAATCTTCTTTGGTCTCTAATTAATCATTATAACCTGTACACAAGGTATATCTGGCTGGAATGTCAATCGCTTTAAGCTCGATCATTTAGCATCTAATTAATAGTAAACATCTCTTTTTTTCTCTCTCAGTTTGAAAAGGCGGCTTTTTGCTAAGAAACACATTGATTAGTTTGGGGAAAAACACATTGATTAGTTTGGGGAAAACTCTCATGCTTTCTTTTAAGGGAGTGTTTTCAGTCGCATGCTCTTTTGGTGGAGGCAACACAGTCGATCTGGTATTCTCTGTGACACAAAATTAAATATAATATTCTGATTAGATGTTTTGTGCGCGTTACAATTGCCAATGACTAGAAAATTATTAGCCAATAATGATGTTACATCCACATTGCACTGGAGCTTATTACTACATATATTAATCTACCTCTTACAAATGTTGGTAATTACAAAACGAAAGTATTACCACTTTTAAAACACGTAATAGAAAGATTGAGAATCACCATCGTTGTAAAAAAAAAGATCTATATCACTAGCAAATGAAAATGAAAAACAAAGAACTTATGGTATTGCAAATTAAGTCCCAAATGCTCTTAGAATTACAGACACATCCTAATAATCAAAGGTATGAAGTAAACGTAAATTGAAATCCAAACTCCGAAAAGTGTTCATATGCCTGTTTCCTCTGTTGCCGGTGTAGTGATGATGTGCCAACAGTCTTATATTGGATCATAATAATACAATCTAGAAATGTCTCTTCATTTGAAATTTCACTACAAATTCAATTATCTATTCCCATGAATGTTGTTTTTGATGAGCACTCTGTTGTTCCAGAAAAAAAAATTGAATAAATTCATGCTCAAATGAACTAATAAACACAAAAATAAAAAATTGATTCTGCAAAGTTTTTAAAGCACGAATGGATAATTTATAAAAAAAATCAAAATTATATAATCTTCTGCCTGACCACAGGTCACGATCAGATCTTCTGAAAGGAATAATTACTTAATAGAAAATAACCTTCTGGAAGTCTCCTAATGTATAAAAGAGAAAACAAAAAATAGTGGTACTAAAAGTAGACCTGGCATTTCACATGTAGACTTAGACTGAGATAATAAGTTGTTTACGAAACCAAAACCAATGATTTAGGTCAAGTAGAAATAAAATTGAGTTTGGGCAAGGTCATGTCCAACATACAATTTACCACAGCTTAAAATGAAATAAAAAACAACAAAACATCTAACAACCAATGAAAATTAAATATACATAACAATTTCCCTCATAAAGAAGAAAAGATTTATGCAATAAAGCTATCCTTCACCTACTAAATGTACAGGTGATACAAATTTGCATAACAATAAATCTATGACAAAGACAAAGTACACATATAACAATATAATATTTATACAGACACGAAAGTGCATCTAGTATGAAATGGTCTTCTCTTTTGACGTTCATGTGTTTCTCTTATATTCTTGCAACATCAAAATATAACGAAATAATCTCTTATCTTTGTGTTTCATTTGCAAATGAAAGTATGGGGGTTATGATGACTGAACACAATAATCGGAGAAGGAGTTTTACTGATATAGATTTCAAAGTGTTGCAATGCCATTATCAAAAGCTAAACATTCATTCTCAATGATGGAATACCTTCTCTGGTGTTTATTTAATTTCTAGGTAAAATAGAACAATGGATGATCTGCACCATTTATGTCTTCTTGAATCAATGGTCAACAATTTCTGGTTGCATGACTTGGTCTTAGATAAGGGTTTGATACAATCTACTATTATTCTACTAAATGTAGGAATAGGTTGCAGATGATCCTTAGGTCTCTTCTGGTTGGGTTTTCCTACCATTTGATAAGTGTGACAATATCTGCAGTATTGTAAAACTTCCCTTATGATTTTTTTTGGATCTAAATTAATGTGATTAAAGATCTTGTGATAAGTCTTATTCATCCTTAAATTGCCAGGAAAATTACTTTAATCGGCTAAACTAAGAATTTCCGGTCTGTACGGTTTTCGAATTTGAATTTGATAGCTCACTGAACATTCGTCACCGGCAGGCATCTCAAGTGGTCTACATTTTCTCGCAAGGACCGCATTTTTAACAAAATAAAATACATGTATTCTGTTACTTGAGTTTCGCTAATAGCCCTCTGGAACAAACACAGATCTCATTATTTTTTTTCCTGTTAGACAAAAACATTTGAATTTGTCATGCTGATTAAAATAAAAACTATGGGCAATTAAAAGAGGATTTCTGCGATCAATACCGTTTGCTTAATTCAAACGAGAAGTAAAAGCCTGACCATTTAATGTGCCAGCTAAAGAAATACTTTCATGACCAAGACCTTTTGTTGCCATTAATCTAGTAACTGCACATACTGTGTATAAATCAGGAAATTCTTTTACAATAGAATCAACTTTCTTATCCATACAAAGCTTGTCAGTAACAAGTGGATTAACCACAACATCATCTCCTGCTAGGTCATTTCCTTGTAATAAATGAATACCCTCGATGGATAAACACTACACTTTCCCGACTGTCACCTGTCCTGAGACTAAGTCTGAGTTAAACTGATGAAGACAGATAATTCAAACACCATTTTGTGTTCTGCTATTCTTTCGCGGTATTTATAATACAAGTACAAGTTAACTTTAGGTTATCGTGTTCTATGTTTTATAAGAAAAAGCGATATTCTATGTGAAAAATGTTCACTGAATATTTTTTATTTATCAATTTTATATTAAGGTATGGATAGATTTGTTATCTACTGACCTAAATAAGCACACAACTTGAGTCTACACTACCGTCAAGTTCTTTAAAGCCAGGGCGAGAAAACAGCATGAAAAAATGTTTTGTTCTATCGCACAAAATCTTAAATCAACTGAAAAGAAAATAATGGAAGTATTATTCAATTTATCTCCCTAAACGCATGTTTAGCTTTAGAAAGAGAATACAGAATAGAGTGGGTTATTCTCAAATTATTCTGATACTAAAAAGCAGATGGCTTGTTTTTTAAGTGTTTTGTTTAATTCTTCGGAAAACGAAAGATCAAATGCTACAAATTAGTCTCGTGACACATTACAGCGCAACAGTAGGACTACTCATGCACAAAGCTAAGATATTTAACATAAAAAAGTATCACATCATACACGATGTGAAGTGTTATCTCAAATTTATGCGAGCACTCTTGAGTACTACATGAGTGAACCTGATATAACACACAGCCTCTTATTCTACCCGGAGTCTAAGAGAGACTCACTCAAAAGAAACTTCATCGATAACTCCGAAAAGTACTACCACATTCGAGAAAGACAATACAGAACATCCAGAAAATTTAGAACCACCACTTACACACACACGTTGCAGTTAAAAGAATGAAAGTCCATTGTGTCACCCCAGAACATAAAATATTTCATCACCAATTTGTGGGATTCTAGTTTACTACACTGGTGGGACAGTGTTAAGTCAAAGAAGGCTATTTTTGACGCCTTTTCGTTGTTCATCACGATAACTTTGAAATCGCCCGTCTGAATCGAGCTCAGCAATCCAGCAGAATTGACAGCGTCCAAAGAAATCGATAAATCCATCACTTTCATCAATCAAGCGCGAGTTTTCACATAATAGATAGAAAACCTGCAATTTACGTGATCCACGTTTCCCCATAAAAGGTAGTGGTAGACGACATTCGCAGTACGATTCACAGGAACGTCAGCATAAATAATTCCCAAGAACCGATGTATTTAGCCCAAACCATTGTCGTGGTTCGAATGGAAAAGAACATTGAAAAGCATTGGATAATTGGACCGACATAACTAAAGAAATGAAGCCGAACATCTGTTACATAAGGCAGGCATATCGAAAGAGACTAAGTCTGACATTTCTGATATGCATAAACCTTAAGAAATCCTAGCCCCATTCTGCAGGTTAGACGTCTATCCTGAAATGGTTCTCGGACTGCTGGGGGCCCGATTTCACAGACCGAAAATATATTTACCTTCATCACGAAGAATATTTATATATTATCACCAGTATCACATAATTTCGTGGATTCGAATACTACTGCGAAAAATATTTATCAGCATGGAGCAACATATTTAATGAGGAGAGAGATGATATGTTTGTTTAGCGTCTAAATTCTGCATTGCTGAAGGGAAAGAACTAATTCATTGCAATCAAACCTTCGTCTGTCAAAAGTGGTGCGAACAATATCAAATGTCACAAGGTGAAGAATATAAATGTGCTTGCTATTTATTGCAAATTATTGATACGCTTGTGAAAATCTCATTTGCACAAATATTGCCAAGGCACACGTTTGTCCAAAACAAAAACGATTCCTTTGTCACCAAATCGTAGACAGACACGGAATCATAGAAGCTACATCAAAAACTATAACCCTGTACAAGAGGAAGACCAGCATAAAACGACACAGGTGGATTTTATAAATTATTTTTTAATTTGAATGGATGCATGCGACCAGCATCCACGGCCCTAATTTATGCGTGGGTTATTGGGCTTCAGATAATTTCATGAAAAGACCATTTTTAATTGTCTTCATTTTAGCAAGATTCCTGGAAAACCACGTACTCTTCCCGACCTTGTCCAATGGATCTTATACATTACCAACGACACTTGGAGTGAAGACAACATCGAACGTTACGAAAACTGCCATTGCTTTGTGATGGCTCATAATTACTTACGATTCAGAACAAGACACCTTTTGTACCCAAATGCATTTTGTACGGAACCAAACCAATCCACAGTAAAATAGGACAAGTGCAATTTAATATTCCATCAGCTATTGGGCTATGCCTATAATTCGAATATCTAAACGGTTTGGAGTGACAGGGCCAAAGGGCATTTTGCGCACTTTGTCAATACCAATCAATATGCTGTCCTCTCGCATTTGCTCGAGGTCAACACTGAACAGCGAGAATTCATTCTATGCTTGGTATCAATCTCATGCTTCCAATACTTGTGTCTTTTTTCAGGAATTAATATGAAAATATTCTGATTAAATAGCTCGCAAAAATCTTTAGCACGACTGGTGGAAGTGCCCTGCACGAGCTAAAATAAATCAGTGACTTTTTACTATATCTGCATTTTGTGTAATTTGTCTTGCCCATTCCTGTGTTATTACGTCAGTCATCTATGTTGATTAGCCAGTTCATCTTGCATGAAGGATTCATTCTAAATTAATTGAGGGACGGCAAACACATTTGGTATGGTGATGAGTAAATAACTAAGGTATCCAAACCTGTATATACCACCAAGTGGCGATGTGTTTATGTTGTTGCGAGTTTTAGCCAATTTTTTAACACATGAGACATGGCGGCAGACGGGAAGTATAATAGGTAGGGGAAGAAGCTACCGAGGGACGAACAATTAATGGCAAGTTTACAGATATATCAATTTGGGCCTCGGCCAAAGCTTGAAACCACACGAGTAGGGTACTGGGATACTATAGCACTCATAATGCCAAAAAAAGTAAAATCAGCCTGAAGTAATAAGGCCCTTTAATTTCTAGGCCACAAATTCAGTCTGTGGTGCTATGGCTCTGAATGGGAATTTGTATTGGCACACGCTGGGCCTGTATTGCGCCAAGAGGAATGGAACAGGTAGAGTGACGTCACGGTACTGGTCATTGGCAACAATGCAGTAGGTAGTACTGTGACCTCAGGCAATCTGTGTCATTGCTATAGGAAACACGAATTAGGAGCGTTCGTGTTTTAGTAGAATAGGTTTAATATATTCGTTATTTCCTATAGATTGATGAAAATCAATCTATCTTACAAAATATATATAATCGACTGAACAAATATGTTAGGGAAGTGAGAATAAATACCTACACAAATTATAAAATCGAATAAAAACTTTGTAGGCAAGAAAGAAATAATCTTTCTGAGGTAACAGAGTGGCCTTGAAAAGGACCGTTGTTTGTTAAGTTAACACCATTTTATTATCATAGAGGGCATCGCATAGATCTTCTCTTTCTCAAACTTCGTGTTACCTCTGGTCCATAAATCAGAACTCTCTTCAAACACCCTTGTCGCTCAACATAGATCCTTCGCTTCCAAAGAGCTGTATCAGTAATCTAGGCAATTGCTCATGATGATCTGACATACATAGGATTGTCTGGGTTGATCAACATCGACGATAGGAATCTAGACGACAGAGCATTGGTTCACATCGAGAACAGATGAAGGGAATGAAGTGAACCGCGTTTAGTTATAGTGGAAGACCGGATCGAAACGGAGTGAAATTGTTCACCAATCCCAACCCGCGTTACAAAAGTCAGTCACTTCGCGGAGTCTTCCAATTAGAAGAAAGCTACATGTGACGTGACATTCTCTATGTAGGTACGCTAGCGTCTGCGCGCATTGAATCGAACTGACATTGTTTTGTGAAACATGACGGAAACTTAGTAACAAATATGGCAAATTTGATATTAATTAGTTATTAAATCAAAATGATATTAACAATAAAGAAATTTAAAATGAAGTAGTCGAGTATATCAACACGATTATGAAATGTAAATTAAATTTTAACAGTTAACCAATAGGACTCTATTAAAACACCATTACTGGAGACAAATATACCTGTGAGGATTATTATTATTATTATTATTATTATTATTATTATTATTATTATTATTATTATTATTATTATTATTATTATTATTATTATTATTATTATTATTATTATTATTTCTTTTTTCTTTCTTTATTCCACTCACAAATACATAACATTCCATAGAGACAGAGAAATAGCTCACCTTACGGGGATATCCGTATGGTACGAGACCTATGCTACGAGACTAACGTGAAGTAGTACGGCTCGTACTGGATCTCCCAGTAGAAAGGAAGCTAAGTAACGAACAAAACAAATACTACACACACTACAAACACTGCACACACCACATCAATACTTTATTAATTTATCCATCGTGCTGATCGGTTTGTGTGAAATGAATACTTATAGGGAAGTCACCAATCCTTTATATATGCTCTGGTCTGACATTAATATATAGAGGTCCATGGCATTTTCAATGCAGTCATTTTACATTTTGCAATCAAGATGAAACGATTGCATCATTTCGTAAAGAAAGGAAAAGAAAGTAAGAGGCAAAAACGTGATTTATCGAGTCGCACAGTAGCTCAAATTCACGCCAGCAATTATGAAGAGGACATGAGTGAACCAGAATCTAAGCTAAGAGACTCTTCACCAAACCAAAGGCCTTTACATAAGTCAGTAAACCCTGAAAAGTACTGCCATATTCTAGAGACGAACAAACTCTCCTCCAGAAAATTTAGAACTACCGCCTACACTTACGCTGTGAAGTTAAAGATTTTAAGTCCGACTTATCGTTGGAGAAAGGAGAAGGGTTATTCATTGATGTGTGGGATTCTTTGTTAACTACATTGAAACGGCAATATGAAGCCAAAGAAGACGATCGCTTGAGAGTTACCAATCATCATGACAATCTGAAGTCTCTCGTTTGGATCGAGTGTAGCTGCCCAGCATCATTGACACCTTCCAAAGTCATGGACAAGATTAAGTACAAAAATCCAATGATAAGTTTCACATTACCGACAAAAAGGTGATACTGTTCATGATCTACGTGTCTCGTCCCAAATGGACCAGACGCATAAAGGCGATATTGGTGGACAATCTTCGCAGCATCATCCGTAGCCTCGTAAAAATTAACAACCCTCAAGGCAAGATGTGTTTAGCCCGTGCCATTGTTGTGGGACGAACGTATGCCTATAAAATGGAAAATAGCCTGGGAAACTATTCAATGATCAAATCGAACCAAACAACAAAGATAAGCAGAACTCCTATTAACGCAAGCTGGGATACCTAAAGGCACCACCTGTGGCATTCATGAAATGCAAAAATTGGCTACACACTACACCTTGAAAGTGCACCCTCAAAAATGCGTGGACCTCTGTTGTTTCGGGGCAACAATTTCAAAGACGTAAAATACATACACGTCTATTATCACGATGAACATTTCGATGCATTTACCAGTATCACTGGATTCCTATCATACAGTTATTACTTTGAGAAATGAGACCATATCTATAACAATTGAGAGCAACACAAGCATTATGGATCGAAATGTGAGGGATGTTTAGCCTCTAAACCCTAAACTTTAAACGAAGGACAAGAACGAGTTCATTGCCAAACAGTCCAGCGCACGTTTGTCAGTCCAACTTGTTACCAAGAACATCTAAATACATCGGAAATGTGTCTGTCAACTTCTGAGAAGGTGCCCAACTAGTGGATAAGGCATACGTATCAATAATGCCAAGAAGCACGTCTGTTCGAGAAAAAGATATCATACTTGTCAATAAACCGTGGACTTGAAACAACAATGCTATTTTCAAAAATGCCAATCCCATCAAGACGTTAATGACCAGAAGATAGGGAATTTCGTCTTTTCGATTTCAAATGCATGCAAGAGACTATCATTCACATTTCTAATTTCTGCGTGTCTCACCGAGCATGAGAGATGTGCATCCAAGAGCCGATCGTGATTCATTGCCCTCAATGTAGCAAGATTCATGGAGGACGTGGAAAGTCTTTCGGTGATCGAACACACTATGGATCTTAAATTCCATTGACGAAACTTGCAGCTAAGAAGACATGAAACGTTACGGAGATTGTCATCGCTATGCTACGGTGATGGATCACAATTTCTCGAGATGCGATGGGCAGTTTCTGTTGAGATACTATACGGAACAAAGTACTGAACGTCCGAAAATGACTTTGAACGCAGTCAAATTCATTTCCATGCAAGTGAGTCAAGTGCAGTGTAAAGATTCGATGAGCTGCTTGGTCATGTCTTTGAGTTGCTTGCATAAAACGTTTGGAATAACATAAATGGCCAAAGTCTATTTGGCGCATCTTTTCAATACCGAATCCAATCAACACAACGTTTTACACCATTTTCCTGATGCTCACTACTACAACCAGGAACATGTGTACAGAACAACGAGAATCTTGGTACAATCTTATGCCTCGGACACTTTCAACTTTTAAGAAGAAATGTTAAAATATTAACGTAGACATTTTATGGCATTGCTGAGCACAAATTTCGAGAACTGTTCATGGAACACTGAGGAATCTATCCCTTGAACGAAGCGTGTTGCTTGATGTATCTCCAAAGATTATACCCGAAAACACCTTAGCTTAGCTGTCATCAGTCCTCAAGCAACCAATTTTGCCATACGTCAATACTCGGTCAAAGCCCTACGCTGGTTTCATTACTTATGTGACAAGGAAGACAAATGGACCCAACAAGCTCGCAACGGAGGAAACGAAAAAGCCATCGGAAGGTATTCAGTAGATGAGTCGAACTTGGAAAATCCCAAGATCATGAGCGAGTTTAATGGGTGCAAGACAAGTATTTGCTGAACGAAGTGGAATGCTAGACATCACTATAAACTGCCACACTGCATATATCGCAGCGATATGAATGAAAAATTGTTGACGCTACGTTAAAAATCCAAATCACAAATACACATACACAAATGCGTTTCTAAAGCGACTCGTAAAAGCTATTTAAGCGTACAAGACAAACCTCACTACTTTCCCCACGCATGAGTAAACCATCCAAATAGAAATTACACCAATGCTGTTAACATGTTAACAGGTTTATTATTAACATTGATTGCAAACATATGTTGGAATTTATACTTTCAATGCTAATTAATTTGTGTCAGTCGATTCGTTCGATTAAATATCTTTTAAAATATATTTACGACACAAATACAATCATAACCAGTCTAAGGTGTAACATAAAGCAAGATATATTTTCGCTTAATAGTTCAAACAAAATATTAATTTTATCAGTAAGCGTAGATTTTGTCAACGAATTATTCGATTTTCTGATTTAAAAATCATGATACTTGATTAAACAATGATACCGATAACGATAACATTATTACCATATGTTACGACTATATGGTTTTAAACTAAGTAACGGAAAAATGCAAAGTCAACAAATTTTGTAGAATGTAACAAATTATTTAATTCTCAAAGCTACAGGCTGAAAATTAATAAGATTCTTTTGCATTATTAATTAAATCAAAATTGATCTACAAACGTGGTACACACGTAGCAGCAGAGAGGATGAACTGACAACTTTGCCTGAGACGTTTTTTTTTAAAAAAAATAAAGGTTCCTGCAGAGGCTGAGAAAAAACGTCAACAACGCTAAACCAAAGTCTCTTTTCACACGATTATGTATTTAATCGTATAATAAAATCTTTGGTTACTTTATTTTTGTTGACGTATTTTAATGATTTTGTCAGGCGATTTTGTTTACGAGTAAAACGACTCAATTATTGTACTTAACCCTCTCTGCTGCTATGAATTAAATAGCCATTATAAATATTATTAATAATGAGTATTGAAGAACCACACTCAGCTAAATTAACGCGAAAACGACTAGAGGCAATTGAAAAATATCTACCTGTTCGTGATTCTGTTAAGCAACAACTACAATCGCGTCTGGAATCTCAAGTTGAATTTGAGGAGGATACAAAACAATTATTTAAACCTATCACTGAGACCACTAAAGATATTCAACCTGTGTTAGTGAAAACAGCTGAAGCAACTGAAAAAATAGCAAAAAGAACTAAGAAAACAAAAATAAATTTTGAAGAACTTCCAGCCGAAATAGCTGCGGCGATGCCAGTCCTGGAAATACCTGAGGATGCAGACAAGGCAGACGAAGGTCCTGTAGTACTAATAGTAAAACCAACAGTTGAATTGATAGATAAAATTGATGAAGATTTTATTAAATTAATTAAGAAATTTATAAAACTAGATCAATTAGCTAAATTTGATGTGGATAGTTTTAGTCGAAGAGGTGAATTAATGAAACCTGGACACGAAAAAGATATTAAAAACCGTGAACAGTGGCAAAAAGCATTATATCGCATATACATGGATGCTAAACAAGCTAGTTTGTTTGTTTGTTGTTGGGCTTAACGCCATTTTTCAGCACACGATAGGCTATTCATGGCGGCCAGTAATAATGGTGGAGGAAGAAACCGGGAAATCACCGGAAAGAACCACCGACCCACGAGAAGCTACTGGCAAACTTTCTCACATATCTACATTAGCCGAATCCTAGACTCGAACACACGCAGACAGAGGTGAGATGGCAGTGATCTGTAACGGACAGCGCTTTAGACCACTCGGCCACTCGGGGCCCCGTTAAACAAGCTAGAGCTGATGACCTATCATATCAGAATTATGCTAAGGCAATTGATAATTTAATCAAATCAAGAAAAGAGGAGAGATAACATCTAAAACAAAAAAACACAGAAATCATTTGAACAATCATCTAGTGATTATTCAGAATTAATACCATCACCACAACATAGATTACCACAACAATGTAAACAACCATCACCACAACAAGTACAACGACAAGTACAACAAAAGCTACAACTAAAGCAAGAACGACAACAGGAAAATCTACCACCGAAGCCAACTGAAGAGGAAGATGAAGTATTTCAAGACCCTCCTGGTGCAATTGGAAGTGGTCTAGGAAGTGGTCTTATTACTTGTCCCAATAATGTCCCTGCTGATGTTGATCGATTAGAAATCCTCATTGGAGGAAAACGAGGTGGTAATAATTCATCAAAAATCATTAATGAAGCAGCAGATATTTGTAAACGATTATTTAGTGGCGGTATTTTGGACATTGATGTGTATCTATCACTCATTAAATCGTCGATGACTACTACAGTGACTAAGTCACAGTGATTCGATACAATTAGTGATAAAGTCAATTAATAATAAAATGATTGTGCATGGTGCTCAACGTGGACCTACCATGTTTAGGGTAATAAACTCTCGATTACCAGTATACAAAGCAACCTACTGAGATGAACTAGGTGATATTGTTCAGGGTCAATTTAGGAGAATAGCCCCAAAAGCAATACCTATTGCAAAGCAGCTGGGTATGAAAGCTATTGATGTTATTCGTGAAAAAGGTATAGACGCTGCTGGTAACCTTGCTAGCAAAGCATTCTAAGCGATCAAAGACAGACAAACGCAATTAGTACGCAGACCACAACCCGTATGACCTCAACCAGTGAAATTGTCCAGCATTGAAGTGATGCCCGCAAGTGTAAGTAAAATAATAAATCAAGCCGCTAAGGTGGCGCTCACCAGTTATTATGTACTTTTGAGAGAGTGATGTATGTAAGGTGAAGTTGTTTGCATTTTAAACATGCACAGTGCAGAGAATGTTGGCATACCTATATACTACTTTCATGTAATGTGGATGAAATTTCTTTGGATATTGTACTTTTGAAAATTTTAAATGATCTTGGGACAATGCTAACTAAAATGACTGCTCCCTTGTGCTCCAAAAATCAACCTAAATTTGTCTAAAGTACACTATTCTTGGCAGCTATTAAAATATGGAAAATGAATTTTGTCAAAATAGATAATACCAGCTTCTAAAAGTGCAATGACTGAATTACCAAATACATAAAATGTAAAAAAAGTTATCGGCTCTTTTTTTACAATTTACCTCTGAAGTTAGAGAAGTGAAAATGAGCAAGTAGAGCTAGCACATTTTTGAAAGGTGCACATCTGGCGTAAGGCCAAGCTGTATATTCTCTAACCCATATTACACCCATCAATCATACATCAAAATAAAGGGAATTAAAGGTTCTTTGAACAACACCTAAGATATACAAAGTCTCTTTTAAATAACCAGTATAACTAGTGAGGCAACCCAGGAAAACTCTTTATCTTTAAAATTTTAACCCTATGCTAAATACGAAACTGTAGAGCGCCACCTTAAAAACACATATGAAAATTTATGAAATTATTTTTCTTATTTTCATATTATTATGTATGATGTTCTGAGTAAAATGGTACATTAACAATGATTTTATTCATGAAAATAAGCTAATTATGCTTATTTTTGCTCTAGCATACATAATTTGATATGAGGCATGTTTGGGTGAGTAGTGACCTTCATTATGGGGAAATTAGACGTCTTAGAATATAGGAATAAAGTCAACTTAAATTGAAAAACGTTGCAGCAAGTAAAAGAAATCCATAGTGAAAATGTTTTATTTCATTTATTTGCAATGAAATTAAAAAATAAATGATAACAAAGCAAATTTGCTTTCTTCCATATCAAAGAATTAGTTAATATTTACCCTTTGACTTTTGACCTTTATGAACCTCACCTGCTATATCCCTTTTATAACTGTAAAATTTATTGTTGACATCTCAGGAATAAATATGGCTAGTTTCATGTTCCTGTCTATCAGCATAACACTGGTTGCTATGTTGACAAAATGCAATGCGCATTTTTAAAATAGTTCACTTTTTATCATAAGAAGGGGGGGGCTGTACCGATTTAAGACTCTGACTCTAATAAATGCTGTTCTGAGGGGGGAAATACATGACAATTATTACAAAGGACTGTTTTGATGCTTGCGACTTAAATATTTCAGTCGTACAATCAAAATTAAATCATACAATAATAATACCTATATTCTCTTTATGCAGGCGCTTACCAGTTATTATGTACTTTTGAGAGAGTGATGTATGTAAGGTGAAGTTGTTTGCATTTTAAACATGCACAGTGCAGAGAATGTTGGCATACCTATATACTACTTTCATGCAATGTGGATGAAATTTCTTTGGATATTGTACTTTTGAAAATTTTAAATGGTCTTGGGACAATGCTAACTAAAATGACTGCTCCCTTGTGCTCCAAAAATCAACCTAAATTTGTCTAAAGTACACTATTCTTGGCAGCTATTAAAATATGGAAAATGAATTTTGCCAAACTAGATAATACCAGCTTCTAAAAGTGCAATGACTGAATTACCAAATACATAAAATTTGAAAAAAAGTTATCGGCTCTTTTTTTTACAATTTACCTCTGAAGTTAGAGAAGTGAAAATGAGCAAGTAGAGCTAGCACATTTTTGAAAGGTGCACATCTGGCGTAAGGCTAAGCTGTATATTCTCTAACCCATATTACACCCATCAATCATACATCAAAATAAAGGGAATTAAAGGTTCTTTGAACAACACCTAAGATATACAAAGTCTCTTTTAAATAACCAGTATAACTAGTGAGGCAACCCAGGGAAACTCTTTATCTTTAAAATTTTAACCCTATGCTAAATACGAAACTGTAGAGCGCCACCTTAAAAACACATATGAACATTTATGAAATTATTTTTCTTATTTTCATATTATTATGTATGATGTTCTGAGTAAAATGGTACATTAACAATGATTTTATTCATGAAAATAAGCTAATTATGCTTTTTTTGCTCTAGCATACATAATTTGATATGAGGCATGTTTGGGTGAGTAGTGACCTTCATTATGGGGAAATTAGAAGTCTTAGAATATAGGAATAAAGTCAACTTAAATTGAAAAATGTTGCATCAAGTAAAAGAAATCCATAGTGAAAATGTTTTATTTCATTTATTTGCAATGAAATTAAAAATAAATGATAACAAAGCAAATTTGCTTTCTTCCATATCAAAGAATTAGTTAATATTTACCCTTTGACTTTTGACCTTTATGAACCTCACCTGTTATATCCCTTTTATTACTGTAAAATTTATTGTTGACATCTCAGGAATAAATATGGCTAGTTTCATGTTCCTGTCTATCAGCATAACACTGGTTGCTATGTTGACAAAATGCAATGCGCATTTTTAAAATAGTTCACTTTTTATCATAAGAAGGGGGGGCTGTACCGATTTAAGACTCTGACTCTAATAAATGCTGTTCTGAGGGGGGAAATACATGACAATTATTACAAAGGACTGTTCTGATGCTTGCGACTTAAATATTTCAGTCGCACAATCAAAATTATATCATACAATAATAATACCTATATTCTCTTTATGCAGGCGCTCACCAGTTATTATGTACTTTTGAGAGAGTGATGTATGTAAGGTGAAGTTGTTTGCATTTTAAACATGCACAGTGCAGAGAATGTTGGCATACCTATATTCTACTTTCATGCAATGTGGATGAAATTTCTTTGGATATTGTACTTTTGAAAATTTTAAATGGTCTTGGGACAATGCTAACTAAAATGACTGCTCCCTTGTGCCCCAAAAATCAACCTAAATTTGTCTAAAGTACACTATTTTTGGCAGCTATTAAAATATGGAAAATGAATTTTGCCAAACTAGATAATACCAGCTTCTAAAAGTGCAATGACTGAATTACCAAATACATAAAATGTAAAAAAAGTTATCGGCTCTTTTTTTTTACAATTTACCTCTGAAGTTAGAGAAGTGAAAATGAGCAAGTAGAGCTAGCACATTTTTGAAAGGTGCACATCTGGCGTAAGGCTAAGCTGTATATTCTCTAACCCATATTACACCCATCAATCATACATCAAAATAAAGGGAATTAAAGGTTCTTTGAACAACACCTAAGATATACAAAGTCTCTTTTAAATAACCAGTATAACTAGTGAGGCAACCCAGGGAAACTCTTTATCTTTAAAATTTTAACCCTATGCTAAATACGAAACTGTAGAGCGCCACCTAATCAAAAAACTAGCTTAGTTAGTTGATGTCCCAATGTCAGAAAAAGAAAAAAATATAACCGCTAGTCTGATAGCAGGAAGTGGTCTCACTTCTCGAAGTGATCTTCGTGTTAGACGAAGATGATAATAATAAAAGATGTTCAAGCGTATAAATGATCCTGCATTTGACATGGACGCACCAGTTTTCAAAGATGAGTTTATGCTCGATTATTAGTATTATTCTTATGACGCACGAATTCCAGATCAGTGTGGACGAATCGAACTACAGGTTCAAGATACAAGTAGATATTTCTTACCCGCTAAAGCATTTATTGAAATCGAAGGTAAAATTTTAAAAGATGATAATACTGAAAATGCAGCCAATATTAGTGTTGGTTTTGTTAATAATGGTATTATGTCACTGTTTGATAGCGCTACATACATGATTGACGGAAAAAATATTGAATCAATTCAGAAAGACGTTGACGTTGCTACAAAAATACTTGGTCTTGCAAGATACAGTGACGATTATTCAAGATTTGCTGGTCCATCAATGATGTTTGTAAAAGACATTTCTAATTCTCCAGTATACCAACAATATGAAATAGGACGACCAAGAAATTTTGCCAGAAACGCTGATGCGGATGTACAAAGTACGATTATTAATGTAGATACAGATTTCAACTTAGGATTTAGATTACGTCGAGCGATGTTAGAAGGAAATAGGAGAACATTTTCATGTGCAATTCCACTGTCACATATCTTTGGATACTGCAGACATGTACGAAAGGTTATATTCGGAGCTGAACATACAGTTGTACTCGTACGAAAAAGCCCAGACGATGCAATATGGAGACCCGCTGGTAATCCTGGTATTGTAGTGCTAACAAAACTTTCCCTGTGGATGCAAGTAATATCCCCCTTGATATCTGAAGAACAACGGTTACTTTCTTTTATGGATCAAGGTGGTAAATCAGCGTTATCATGGTTAACAATGACCATAGATGCTATCCAGAGTAATATTAACGGTTTATTTACATGGCAGATAGCTTCTCAGCAAGGTGTTTCTGCACCGCGACACATATTTATTGCATTTCAAGATACTGCACGAGTAAATGATCAAATGCGTAGTATTATAGTATTTGATAATCTCGGTGTTTCTGAGGTTTCATTAAGAATAAATGGACATCAAGAACCATCTGAGGATATTTTGTTAAATTTCGATTAAAATCATGTAGCACGTGCGTATCATCGTCTTATGTCGTTTATGGGACGTGATCAAAACATTGATACTGGTTTACAAATATCACAACTAGATTTTACAATTCTGTATTCGATTTACTACTTTTCGCTGGAACATTTAGATTTAACCAGACAGTCAGTAGTTGATATATACTTTCGAGCTCGTGTCAATAGAAATGTTGGAGCTATCACTAATTACAGAGAAATTGCTGTAATACTCAGTGATAAATCAATGTTACTCAAAGGTGTTGGTGGACGAATGAGAGTCATTGATGATCCAGTAGAGAACATGTAATCAGATCGCTCATAATATTAATAATGTCATACAATCACGCTAATGTTACCCTGACTCCTGGTCAGATAAAAAGACTGCAATCAGCATCAAACAATAACTGTGTAATAAAAATATCGTTAAAAAAGAACAGATAAGCGGTTCAAATAAATTATCGTTGACCGATTGACAATTCAGATACTTTAATGAAGTAAAAAGAATCAAAAAGGGCGTCAAACTTAGTCTTTCTGCAGGCGCTGTCAAAGATGCTTTAAAACTGGTGGTATATTTCCCCTTCTCGCAGCTATACCAGCATTAATAGCCGCTGCAGCCTCTGCTTTTGCGAAAGCTGCTGCGTTAGGCGCTGTTGGAACTGCCGCTGGAATGGCGTTAAAGAAAGCAACCTGACGTGGAATCAAAAAAGGGAAAAGGTATCAGATTACCAGGAACCCCGCCTTCATGGTACGAAAAAGGTCTATGACTTCCAGGGGCAGTTTACTGATCTCGCCTATGTCTAATTTTGAATTACTTGATGCTGTTAAAAAGCTAAATATAAAAAATTCAGAGGTGTTTTTATGCGCGATCAATTACCAAAACAACCTAACAGTACTGAAACCGGTATTATTAATCTCGATAAAAACTCTGGACCTGGCACGCATTGGGTAACGAATGCAATTAATCCACTGAAATTATCTATTTCAATTCATATGGATTAGCGCCACCAAAAGAATTTTTTCATTATGTCAGTAATAATACTGCTCCAATCTGGTATTCAACGCTACCAACACAAACATTAACTGATCCACCAATATGTGGTCGTGAAGAACTTAATGTGCTTAATGCTGTATCCATGGCACCTCCAGGAAAACCACCTCATAAAGTCGTGCATGAATATACCACACTGTCACATTTGAACAGACATCAATTACTATAATGGTAGATATTTATGGAAGACCTGCTCGATGTAAAGCTCAGCAGCAAGGCGATTTATCTAAATATGCAACCCTCGATAACTCAGAAATGAGATTGATGATTTATTAAATATTACAAGTGTGGATCAAAATGAAGTGGTTGTTTTTCAAGACAAACAAGGACGATTA
Source organism: Potamilus streckersoni (assembly GCA_016746295.1). Classification (NCBI taxonomy): domain Eukaryota; kingdom Metazoa; phylum Mollusca; class Bivalvia; order Unionida; family Unionidae; genus Potamilus; species Potamilus streckersoni. Next base: position 92,264 of record JAEAOA010001769.1, on the reverse strand, counting down.
AAGACAAGCAATATACAACTACCAGACGTACTTATAAGAATTTCTACTGCAGTTGCCGAGAATATCGTAACTTTTACTGATCAGGGTAAAATACAGGATTCCGGTAAGTCAGTTAACGATTATGTCAAGACGACTGGCGGTGCATTCAGTGGAAACGTTATTATGAACAAAAATAAAATTACAGATCTTGGATATCTAACCACAGATAGTGATGCTGCTACAAAAAATACGTCGATGATAAAGAGATTTCAATAACGACTTCGTTAACGACAATCAATGATGGAGTTGCTGCATTTAGAACTGAGTTTTCTAATCACATACAAATGTTTCTAAATTTCCGTAGAAATATAAACAAAACTAATAACGAATTGTTTGGAAGTCCACCAAATGTTGATATAAAACTTACAGATATTAACAAAAAATGCAACGATATTATTAGTGGAATTCCGGATATTGTTCAAAAAACAAACCTGATTAAAATTCCTCACAAACAGATCATCAACATCGTGTACGTCGTCGGATCAGACGCAGCTACAAGGACACAACGAAATAAAACCATCAAGCACACCGCGGAGGTCGCTGGTATATATAGGTTGTCTGTGTTTAGCGTTGCAGAATTTAACATACTTACCACATCTCTATTAGCTAATAAACTATCTAGAACCATATATGTAATGTTGGATAAAGATTCTGAAGAAACGTTCACGTTGGAATCGTTGGATAGAAGTTTGTCCTCCGCTAATTACTGGTAGTGTCTGGAATTTGTAACTAAAGCTCCTATTTTAAATACTAAATTAAATAACAACATCATTAGGTGTAATAAATCCAATGACAGAGTTACTCACTGATGTTCAACGTCACATATATAATCAGGCGTGTAAGTGTCAGACTGAACAAAAAAATATGATCGACGAATACACGTTGAAAGTAAAAATATATCGCAGACGCGTGGTTGTTATCGATATAGTAGTTTACTCGGTTTCTGCTGTTGTTGCTGGAACCGGATTATTATTATCAACATTAACTATGACTGCTCCTGGGGTTTTAACGATTTTCGTTTCTACGACAACAACATGTGTATGAATTCTCAGTATTATCGCTAAAAAATATCTACATGCACGAATGATAAATTACGCGAGTACATGATGAAATTACACACAGCAACATACTAAATTATGCTCGCTTCTTTCCTTCTACCTCAGTGATGGTAAAATATCTTATGAGGAGTTCGTTACAATAATGAAAACCTACGATGAAGCATTCGTGATGGAAAATAACGCATCATCTAGTAACAAAAACGAAAGGATAGAGAATTAAATAATAAACATAATAATAATGTATGATTGAAGAGAACTATTGCAACAGATTGTCACTAATACGACGCCATCAAAAACTACTATGATATCAATAAGTTCGACCAATCGTGAATTTAGCGTTAACTTTCCAACTGCAATACCAGTAAATGAGATAGCATTAGCTCAATTACGTGTTTATTATAGCTGGCCTAATATTAGATAAAAACCATTTGGTGGACTACAGGCAAATAATTCATTAGCATTCGCAAATAAGAATAAATCTGATGGAACTCCCGATTGGCAATTAGTTAGTATTCCAACTGGCAGTTATCAGATAGAAGAAATTAATGAGGAATTTCAGGGCAGAATTAAGTCTATAACCGGAAAAGAATCGAAGATAGCAATTACTGTATACGAACCAACATTATTGTCGGTTATTGAAATACATTCTCCTAACTATGTTGTGGATATTTATCAAAGTTCGATTAGATCAGTGTTAGGATGTCCTGAAGTCGCACCTGTTTATCAGGTTCCACCAGAACCAACTAAAAATGAGTTTAAAATCAGTGAAAAAATCATAAAAAGTCCAGAATATCGAAAAGAAAATCCATGCTATTCTATATTACTTGATTATGATTCAAACGACGATAGATATTACTTTATCGATTTTGATGGTAAAATGATCCCAAAGATATTTAGATCAGCATTTACTAGTATCATAGACTCCAAGACGCAACATACTAAAGATATTGTTGATGAAGAATTTTTAAAAATATTTTTAGATGCTCTTAAGCCTGAATTCGATAAATCATTTAATGATTTAAGACATTTACTTACTTCATTAACACAGCATTATGATCATAATGTAACGCAGCAAATAAGCGAGTCTATAAAAAACTTAAATGGGATCCTATTCGATTTGTACATCGCCAATCGAAGTATGATAAATGTTGCAACAACAACACTCAATAATTATTACACAGATATAGAATCTAAAAAAAGTATTTCTTGATCATTAAAAATAAAAGAAAAAGACTTACAAACATTTATTATACCAGTTCTAAATAACGCTAAAATGAAGAAATCATTCAATGATCTTATTGAAGAATATTATCCGAGAGTAAATGAATCGTTGAAAAAACTAATCCCGTTTCCAACTGTGCTCAAATATAATAATTACCCATATGGAACAGGACGTCATATTTCACATAGTATTGTTAATATAACATCCACCATCGCACTAAATTTAGTATGCGATGTAATTGACAGCAGCTACCACGTTGACCTTTCTAAGTCTAATCAGGCTCAGCAGGGATATATATTATATTCATCCAGTATTCAAGCACCTCCAGGGTGGCTTATTGTATCTGAGCCAATAAACCAAATCTACTTGCGTGTTCATAATCCATTATTGTCAAGAATGAATTTCAAACTCACAAATCAGGATGGAAATATAATTGATTTGAGAAACGAAACCCTATATATTAATTTATACATATGCACGTAGATTGGTCTAGATAAAATCTTTGGTTAAACTCCTCTTGACTATCAATAGCAGCAGGCAGGGTGATGGACAACAATTGGGTCGCTTTACGAGTAAATAAATCACCTGACAAAGTCATAAAAATACGTCAATAATAATGAACTAACGTCAGGCGTATGAAAATAAAAAAGTTAGAGACTTTGGTTTAGCGTTGTTGTATTTTTTCAGCCTCTGACTAATGACTCGAGCAAACTTTTGTAGGGTTCACCCTGCCTGCTGCTTGATTGCATACTTCAGAATGGACATATTAAATATTTATATTAAATATGTATTGTTCCTAATTTTATTATTCTTTTTAAGTGTATGTACAGATAAATAAAATTCTAGAATATATTGTGCAGAGTGCATTTTTATATGTGCTACTTTAAACTAATTTTTGATAGCTGACACATATCATTGCATGCAGAGTGCCAATTCGTACAATCTTGGAACAATTAGTGTACCCTGGCATATTATTATTATTATTATTATTATTATTATTATTATTATTATTATTATTATTATTATTATTATTATTATTATTATTATTATTATTATTATTATTATTATTGTCAAATGACTGGTGATGTTTGGTTTGTCGAATATAAAGTCGGTGTAGAACTGACAGCTGATAGGTGACAATGGCAGTCTTGAAATTCCTGCTATTGCAACTCCTAGATGGATGGCAATGTTAACATTTTTGCAGTGTTTTCGATTTGGACATTCTTGCCAGCAGTGGGGAATGTGAGTTTCAGAAACACAACACAACCAGCTTTCATATGATTTCCATATAGATTTGCAATGTTGTGAAAATGTTGTAGGAAGGTTATTTTATAACGTTAAACAACAACGTTGTAGCAATGTTCCAGCTAATTCACCAAATCACATTGCCACAACGTTATATGACAATGTTGCCACAACCTTATTGCAACATTGCTGCAACGTTGTTGCAACGTGGAATTGTTAACGTGTATACAAGAACTATTTTTGTTGGCTCAAAATCAACGTAATGTTTCTAAATAATGTAGATCTTGTCATCTGTGGAGTCAAAGAAAGACCCAGTCAAAATCTACTTAACGATCATCTGCCACATATACTTGCGTTTAACAAGCTATTTTTCAAAAAAAATAATTGAAAATTTCTTTAGTCCATAACAATATCTTTCTAGGATGGTCATTTACCGTCAGTAAGGTAGTTCACAAGAACTTAAAGCCTATTTTATCTGAAAATTAACAGTTATTTTTCTAAATTTTTAGATCCTGTTACACTTGTCTAGTGCAAAGAAAACCCAATCAGAAGCTACTTGAGGGTCAATTGCAACATATTCATACATTTGACGAACCATTTAGCAGAATTATGATAAAGTGTGTTATTCCCTTCTCAAAGGGAATGACAGGCACCAGTAGTTAATATTAATAATCAACCTATAGAAACGTTCATAAAGTTTCAAGGTTTCTGGCCTTTCCAAATCTATCCAGTAACATCAATGGTAAGTTTATGTCTGGACTTTATGCAAGTTATTCATGAATTAGGCACCTACTTTTATGCCTGCGAAACAACATCCTTACCGGAGAAATCGACCCAAGCAAGAATGTTTAAACAATGATATTAAGTATGTGCTGGTGAATGATTTCACGGAACCTAGTAAACTTAACTGAAGTTCACCATGTATTCTTTGTTCCTAAATAAGGTAATAATTTACGCAGATGTAGAGACTTTAAGAAAGGGAACAGAGTTTGCAAACAAGATTTATTTCCAGAACCGATCAATGCACGATCAACATTGGAAATGAAAAATATATTTAAAACAATTTGACATTTTGAAAGGAGTTTGAAAAAGTCCACTCAAAAAGAAAAGAAAATGTTTTTTTTTGTATTTGTAACTTCGTTTGAACGTTACGAATATAAAGCGACGCCGTTTAGTATGAAAGGTTCGTCTTCGACTTTTTGTAAATTAATCAACATAATTCAAATTGGGATAAATATTTATGACATTTATATCGACGATGTCGTCTTTTTTTTAATAAACACATGTAAAGAGCAATTGGAAACAATTAAAAAATTCTTGTTCAACACGGCGATGCCAATTGTAAAACAAGTAGGTTAAAGTAAAATTTTATATGCTTCAGTTATCTATGTAGATCATTTTGTGCGTCATAGTTAAGTTAAACCTAGATGTTCAGCTCAGGGCTATTTTTCGAAACTCCAGGGCAGATCAGTAAAATTCAACAAATACGAGTTTTTAATATGTCTTAGGTATTATCTGGTATTTTACACAAGGTTAATTAAATAGTTGAAAAATGATTTAATTTGTTGAGTAATGAAACCGATTTTTAATGGTCTGATAAATGTCGATAGTCTTTTAATTTATTAATGGAGATCTTTATGATTGTACAGGCTCGTTAAGCTACAAATTTCAGTCAATCATTTAAAATGTCTGCTGATGCGATTAATATAGGAGCTGATATAGTATTAATTTCGAGAAGACAAAACTGACTTGGATCATCTGTTGTATTATTTTTTCTAAAAGATTTAGCAAAAGCCGTATATATCGTTGTGCAATCTAAAAGGAATGAATGGGTTTTATATTGGGCTTGCAGTACTTTAAAGATTATATTAGTTCCATCATCCATTTTTCTATTCATTGATCAACACCGCTTATTTTGATTTACAAAATGAAAAACAAACATACGAAGTTACTAAAGATGAGTTTAATCTTGCAGGCACATTAGACACAACAAGGTGCAGGTGCACTTCTATATTCATACAGGTACTATATTACTTAGTGTATGTTTAGTTATATACATCAGCTTATTCTTATTTTACATAAATGTGTATTTGACCAATGTGTAAAACAATTGTAAAACAATGCTTCATTGACAAATATATTGTGTTTACTTATGGTAAGTATTTTAATACGCTTAGTTTTTTATGCTACCTCATGCTTTTTAAGAAACAAATTTTGTTTATAGTTTCATGAGCGTATTATTGCGACTAACACTATTCTAGTCATAAAACTGTTTCTTTCGTTATATATTAAGGCTCATGTTTTAGAATTACGGATTCCATATATTTAGATCAGTCTTATTGCAATACATTTAAGCTGTAATTCAGTGAATATGGGAGAAGTTACTTATTTAAAGTAACCTTTGGAACTACAAAGTGCTCATAAATTTAAAATTATACTATCGTTTTGGAATTCTTGTCACTGCATTCAAGAACTTTTGTATCATATTTGAGCGATACGTCCAGACTGTTATACATTACAATAATTATGGCTAATGGCGCATCAGCAAATTAATCATAAGAATTATTCGGTACACTTAAAGAATTCATATGTAATAAGCTATGATTTAGACTTATTGTTGTTGCTGTTGTTGTTGTGGAGCTTAACACCATTTCTCAGCACAAGATAGGCTATACATGGCGGTCAGTATTAATGGTGGAGAATGAAACCGGGACATCACCGGAAAGAACCACCGACCCTTGAGAAGCTACTGGCAAGCTTTCTCACATATCCACATTCGCCGAAACCTACACTCGAACCCACGCAGAGGTGAGAAGGCAGTGATCCGTAACTGACAGCCCTTTAGAATAGTCGGCCACTCGCGGCCCATGCTTTAGATTTGTATCATAACGTTTAGGACTATTTGAGATTTAATTCAAAGTACTGTAAATATTTTTTAGATTTTCGTTCATAATCAAGTGAAGCAAGTTGCTTGTTGACATTTAGAAAATTTGTTTGATTTTCGCTCTTTCTAGTTAGTTTAAGATTAAAGACTTGTAAAGTAATATTAAGTATGCTTAACCGAAGATAGTACTTACACAACAAGGACAAGCGCGACATAAATATTTATAGTGAGAACTGTCTATGTTGGTCAAAGGAATAATCAATTACTGACATATTAATTCTTATGAAAAATACTAGACTGGTCACTACTATATCTAAGGAAACGATCAAGTACGTGTTTTGTACTGACAATGTTTTAAGCTGTAGTTACGAAAAATAACGTCGAACTTAACAATAACACAAAAGAATTTCATTCAAAATTAAATCAGGGTTGGCGTTTCACCAAAGCTTGACTGTTATATCATCAATTTAGGTAAACGTATGCAATTTCGTTCCCTACAACATATAGAGAAAATTAAAGAGACACATAACCGTGAATTCCAACTCCAAACCATCATAACTTTCTTCTCACATGTTCAAAACTATGTAAGAGTAGTAGGGGAAAACAAGATTTTCAGCCCAAACTTTGTTTTTATCCCTCTAAACAAGTATAAATTATAGTCCTAAACTATCCCCCACCCCTTTTTTCCAAAAGTATTAGTAAGGTTTCTAACCCACCCACCCTTCTATGTTATTACAGTGTTAATGAATCCAGGTAGAGAGTTATGTACATGATAGGTATTCAGATAAACTTCCTTATACTATCCAGGTAAGTTAACAAAAGGTATTTTACAAAACAACAGGTGCAGTCAGGTATTTTGTATTGTTACAAAACAACAGGTGCAGGAATGCTATGTAAATTAATGATTCATCCAGGTACGCTCTGTCATACAGAGGTTGAGGAATTTGTTAGAACAGGCGGATCCGTGGAATGTTCACGAACTATTCTAAAGACGGCAAGACGGGTTTTATTATCAGTATACCGCAAGTTTTTCATCAGATAACATATGCTGTGCAAGTAGGAAATTAAACTGCCCATTAGAACGTGGCGATTTCAGTTAACATGGGCAATGCGGAAATTAAACTACGCATTAGAATGAATGTGAGAAAGGTAAATTATATTATTTTATACCTCATGTTTCATTAGATTTTACTACTGTTAAATTTTTCAAACATTATTTATTTAGTTTAGATAAAATTTCAGCCGGAAAAGATAAGATCTATCAGTTTACTTGGATTTTATTCTGCAGTTTACAGATAGGGAAACAACCTTACACAATCACCTGTGTGTAGATTCTTAATGCGCATTAGAGCGTGGCGATTTCAGTTAACATGAGCAAAGCGGAAATTAAATTACGCATTAGGGAAGGTAAGTGATATTATATCTTAAATTTAGATAAAATTATACGTTACTCATATTTTTTTGATAATTTTTTTCATACTTGCTAACCCTCATTGGTAGAATGTCTGTTAACATATTGTCAATAATACGAAATTCACGTAATAAATCATCCATATTATATTTGACTCCTCGTAGGTAAGACCGGATCTGATCAAGTAGTTTCTTGTAAGTTGTAATAGATGTTAAACATTCGTGCTTCTTTATCAAAAGTCTTGGTTCTACTTTTTACACGCCGCTGTAGGTGAAACACCAATATCGGATATGATTAACAAAAAAGGATTTAATGATACCCCACTTGAAATTATACCAGAACTGGTCATTAACAACGGCAGTTATGATATTACTCAAAGGATCTTGTAGTATTTGTAACATTTTGTTACGCACCAAAGTTTTTTGTGATAATATTTGTAGTATTATTATCATTTTATAAGAAGAGAAAATGATGATATAAAAGGTAGTGAATATGATGATTTTTTAAACAAAGAAAATATAAGAGATATTGAAAATATAAGCAGTTGGACTGATGTAGAATATCAAGCATTACTCGATAAAATAGATGCAATATTAAGAGACGGAGCTGCTGCTACAGATGAAATAAACACGGTTACAGAAATTTTTTATATGCTTTCACTTTATGATAGAATGAGATATGGTGTTATTGCTATAAATTTTAAAACAACAGCAGAAAAAAGTAGAGCAAAACCTTTTGGTCCAGGGTGGAGTTTTAGAAGGAAATTTACTGTATACGATAAATCTCATGTAGAAAAATATAGAAAAGAAAAAACAGGAACTGGTGTGAAAATATTTACATCAACTACTGAAATGATAGGTAGATTCATGTTATTAATATCATCAAAAGAAGATGGGAATGATAGTGTTGATCTTGATAATGAAGTCATTGACATACTTGATCATCTAAGATCGAGCGAATTATTAACAACTGACGAATATGAAACTTTACACCGCGACTTAATCGCGGCGATTTAATTTTGAAAAATGATTTAATATAAAAGGAATGCAAACAACATTATTGCTAAACTCTAGTGAGACTGCGATAGATAGCACAAATTTTTCAGTAAATTATTTTCCGCCTATACAACTAGATCCTACAAAACAATATGAAATTGGATAAATTTCTTGTACTTGCTGGAATGCTATGCCTAACGTGAAAACTGATGTTAACGATGAAATGTGGTTTGCAACATTTACAAGTTCTTCAATATCTACTCCAAAAAAATAAAAATTCCACAAGGGGCTTATAATATTACTGATCTAAACAGGACAATCAAAGAGCTCATAACAAAAGCTGGTGGTGTGGCTGATAATTTTGAATTGGCAGCGAATTATAACACATTACGAGCTAGGATAACTTTGAAAAATATGTTAATCGGTCTTGAACCAAGAGAAAGAAGTATTGAACAACTGCTAGGATTTACTAAAATAAGTTACGATTCATTTAATCAGCCTATTACGTATGACAGTGAACTGCCAGTAAATAAAACAGAAGTAAATACGATATTAGTAAACTGCTCTATTGCTTCTGGCTCTTATACATCAAAAGGTAGCAAAGGTCAAACAATTTACAGTTTCTCACCTGAAGTTCCGCCAGGTTCTCTCATGCAAATAAATCCACGACATATTATCTATTATCCATTAAATGTTGAAGATCAAATATAAAGTATAATAATGCAGTTGACAGGTCAATCTGGAGAACAGTTACATGTTAATAAAGAAGTTGTAACTTATTATTTACATCTACGCGAGCAAAAGTAAAAATTTTGCAACATTAAATATAATGAAACAAAGAAAAAAATTATCGAAGAAAAATAATAGGAGGATTTTTTTGAAATATATTTACTAAAGCTATTGAAAATATTCTTGGTATAGCGCGTAAAGTTGCACCAATTCCTATTGACGAGGGTAAAGCTTTTGCAATTGAAGCTGCATCTGCCGATTGAACTGCGGTTGGACAAAAAATAGCTGATAAAATAAAAGGTGATCCACCGACTGCATCTGAAATAAAACAAGCTATCTCAGAAATAAATCGCTCCAACAAAAGAAACTCAACGAGCTATGGTAACAACAACAAAAACATTATTATCACCAAAGGGCGAGCAGATCATACAAAAATTGATATCTAAAGTAACAGTGCCGCAATAAAATTTTATATAATCTAATAAAATAAAATGTCTGTTAAAAATTATCTCGACTTAACAGAAACTTATGACATCGACAACGATGTGACAGAATTTGAGTATGTTGAGTATCTTGATAAGAATTCTAACGAACCAAATAAAGCTGGTATCAGAACCTTTAACACCAGAGACGAAGATGTATTTCTACTGCCACATAAGGCTATGTTAGAAGTTCGTGGTCAGATTATGACAGTAGCCAATCCACCTGCTGTAATTGCAGTTGGAGCAGAAATAGCTCTTATAAATAAGGGCTGGAGTTTATTCAAAAGTGATAGATATCAACTGACCAATCAAACTATAGTAGATATTTCAGGTCATCACAAGTTGCAAGTACAATTTTAAATATTATGTCGTTTTCCGACGATTACTCGAGGTCAACTGCAACTAACATGATGTGGTTAAAAGATGCTGGACGGGGTATACCTGAATCAACTCAATTTTTAAAGAGACACGCTATAGTACATGGAGCTGCTGCTGATGGAAATGCTGTAATGTGAGAAATTTTCTCATTGCTATTGCTGCTGCTCTAGATATTGCCGCACCTGCTGCAGGTGCCAATGCAAACGCTACAAGAGTTTCCCTTACATCAGTTTTTAATAATCTAAATACAAAACCACCAGCTGCAGATGCAAACGGTAATGCGATGTTAAATTTACTTCTTAACACACTTGCGTGAGAAATCAACGCTATAACGAAGGTTTTGCTAGGCGAAGAAAACTTACAGCAGGATCACGTCAAATTACAATGATGCTTCCGCTAAGCATGATTTTCGGTTTTTGTAGCGATTATTATAAAGTATTTCGCGGAGTTAAACATACGCTTATTTTAGATCGAGCAGAACAAAACGATTGTTTGTTTAGATCTGGATGGGCTGATGTACACTGTATCATAAACAAACTTGCTTTGTGGTTGCCACGTATAACACCATCAATTACTAACATGTCGGAACTAAATAGTACGCTTGATAAGCATACAAAAATAATTTATATTAAGCAGCATAAAATATATCAGACAGCGGTTACAAATACTACTGACTACACGTGGAGGGTCACAACAACATCAAGCGAACAACTGCCGAAGCCAATATTTGTCAGATTTCAACAGCACGCCCGACGAGGAAACCAGCAACAAAATAATGCAATATTTGACCACGCTGATGTCAGACGAATATAAGCTAGATTAAATTCAAAGCAATATCCAGAACGAGCTATCGAGTGCAATTTTGCTGATGACGCTAATAAAAATATTACTTGACCGTACATGTATCTACTTGACGCAATACAAAAATATCAAGATGTTGAAGATGGAACTCAGATATCAGCGAGGAATTTCGTACCCTTTATCCTATATTTCATTTTGATGTTAGTAAACATAACGAGCGAATTGTAGACAGCACAGCGGATATTGAAATTACCTGGACACTTGGGGCGGTTCCAGTAGCGCCGTTGTACGTATACGCATTAGTGATTAGTAATAGATTTATCACGGTAGATTCTATTGGAGGTAAAATGACAGTTCAAGTTTAATCTACAGTTGTTATATAAAATGGCAAAATATATTGTAAAAGAAGTATATTTGACCGATGGCCAAGTTAAAAAATTAGTAGCTGCTATTGCAAAGCGAGAACAGGTATCATTAAAAATTAATTCTAATATTTCTGATGGTGTTTTAACAAAATTAATGCTAACAAAAAATCAAGTAAAGCAGTATGATCGTAAATAAACTTTTGTTTTAAATTTGAGTGCTGCACAAATGACAGCGATGGCAAACGATATTGTTGTCAAATGTGGTTTTCTTGGTCCGGCATTATCAGTATTAGCTAGCACAATAATGCCTAAAGTTGTGCCGGTGTTGGGAACATTAGGACTAGCAGCAATATCATGAACAGTCTCTGGCGCAACGAAGAAAACTGTTGAGGGTAAAGGTATCATTCGTGCAAGTGGAATAAAAAGATTATAAATTTTATATAAATGATATATTATAATGCCACAATGGAAAAAGAAATCACCAGGAAAAAAAAGAAATCAAAAAAAAAAGAAAACAACAAAAAAGAAAACAACACCAAAATGCAACTGCAAATGCAATCAAACAAAGCAAGGAGGAATTATTCCATTCGCTCCACCTTTGGCGGGACTAGCGGGAAGTCTGCTGCCAAATCTTCTAGGAATCGGACGTGGCCTAACATTACCAGGAACACGACCACCCCGTTAAATAATTATGATATAATTAATAAGTTAAAAGCAGTTCCTGGATTTCACGGAGTTTCTTCTAAAGACGAACTCACAGCAATAAAATCGTCGTGAGCTGTATGTTCGTGTGTTATTAATATATAAGATTTTAATGACGGATCCGGCACGCATTGGGTAGCAGTTTATAATAATAATTATTTCGACTCGTTTGGACTTCCTCCAAGCGATGTAGTAAAAAGGTATATAAACAAAAAATTTAAAAGTATATTATTCGTCAAATCAGCTCCAACCTGTCGGAACGTCTGTTTGCGGATATTATTGTATTATGTTTATTCGACAGATGAGCAGAAATCTCAATTTTTAAAAATATATTTTACAGTTTCATAAGCAACCTTCTCACGCTAAAGATGAGATTGCAATTAATTTTTTCTAAACTTAAACACATAATGTTGTCAACATACTGTCTCACGTGTAGAACTAAAACAGAAAATATTAATGAAACAACAGAAAAAAAACCAGGATAATATTAAAAAGTTTTTGTGCAGTCTGCAGAAAAAGAAAAAATATGTTTTTAAAGAAAATGTCCCCTGCGACGTCGCCAGCGACAGTGTCAATAGGATCTTGTTATCCTGATATTATTTTAGTAGACGACTAAAAATATAAAATGATATGCAACTGTGTTTCTGACAGAGATTTGAGCAAAATAAAATTGTCGCATACTGTCAATGTTGTAACAACAGAGAAATAATAGGTACAGGTATAGATATACACAAAATTATTGGAAAATTACCAAAACCAAAAGGCGGTTGGACTTTGCCAGGTCATCGGTATACAGGACCTTACAATCCGCTAGATCAACAACTAGATGAAAACGACAATCCATTGCCAGGACAAGAGCTTTACAATCAAGTGGATGCAATAGCAATGCGTCATGATATCTGTTATCGTGATCATGAAAACTCGAAATCAGATTGTGATAAAGTAATGTTAGCCGAATTACGTGATATGATGCCAACAAATCTATGAGAACATTTTGATAGAAGATATGTTCAGGGAATGATAGGAGCAAAATATAAATTAGGACTTGGAAAAAGTATACGATGATCTTGCAGTCGAACTACACAGATCTAAAAAAAACCGTTCCCACTACGTAAAGTTGTCGCAAATGCTGTAGATGATATCTGGACAATAGATTTGGTGGATGTATCCAATCTGGCTCAGTTTAACGTTGGTGCTCATGGCGCTCCAAAAAGGTATTTGTTTAATGTTATAGTCGATTTTAGTAAATACGCTTTCAGTGTACCTGTTTCGGATAAGACAGGGACTTCAATGACTGATGCGCTAAAACAAATAATTACGAGTACAGAAAGAAAACCAAATATAATCTGGACTGATCGCGGATCTGAGTTTTTTAACAAAAAGTTTGAGCAGTTTCTAGAACTAAATAATATAAAAAATATGTTACAGGAAAAGAAGGTAAAAGCATTGTATTTGGAAGTTTTAATCGCACGTTAAACGAAAAATTACACAAACATATGACAGCTAAAAACACCAACAGATACATCGATGACCTTTCTCAAATCGTAGGTGAATATAATAACACGAAACATCGAACCATCAAAATGACACCTAATAATGCTATTAAAAATCCGATATTAGCAAATGAAAACATGTACCACAGACATAAATTTAAGGTTGTTGATAAAGTTAGAATATCTTTGATAAAAAAAGGTATTTGAAAAAGGATTTACTCCGAACTGGAGCGAAGAAGTATTTGTTGTTGATAAAGTACTTTTCACAATACCTTTGACTTACGTGTTAAAAGATCTGGCAGGGGAACCGATCGTAGGTAGTTTTTACGAACAAGAACTACAGAAAACTGAGCAGGATGTTTTTGTTTTTGAAAAAGTGATTAGGAAAAAAGGAAATAAAAGTTTTGTCAAATGGCGTGGGTATAGCGATAAATTTAACAGTTGGATTCCAACCAAACAAATTATGATATAATGCTATTATAAATTTCCTTATACTTTTGTTTGACAGATGTACCTTGTACTGGTTTACATAACGATATCAGATATTGTCTGCGATCGTCAGAAATTGTCATTAGATTATACATTTTGACAAATATAAAATCGAATTTGATATTTTTCTGTCGGCCTGGAATTCTGATGTTTAAGAAAGGTTTGATTAGCTGCCAAAAGAGTTGTTGTTCGGCAACGGTAAAATTAAATTTTATTATTGTTTTTGCAATGTAAAACTTGGCATTATATCGTTTAGTTGTTGGTCTGCTGTAATTAGATCTGTTAGCAACAGTGACTATTTCACCATCATCATCAGATTCGTTGTTATACAAAATATAGTCTTCACTATAACCAACAGATTTGTCTATGAAATCTTTGGAAAATGTAATACTATGCGTGTCCTTATCGCTGGCGACCTTATCACTAGTATCTTCGGTGTAAAATCCAGCGAGTAGTTTCATCAAGTCCATTATTATAATATATTTTTATCTAATTTGTTATTATAAGATGACAGATGAGATAAAATATCACCTAAAAGTTAATATAGTAAATTACAACGAACTAGCCGAAGCGGCAAGAAAATGTTTCTTGGGCTATAGTGTATATTCTGTTGACGTTATTGTACTGCAAGGTGATTCTCATAAAATATTGCTAACACAAGCAGAAAAAAATAATGAACGTGCAGTAACGATGCTAAAATTTGATCATGATGATGTTATAGCATTTGCTCATCATTGTTTGACTAAAACCGAATTGCAAAATATTATTAATCATCATATCTAAAACCAATCCTGGCATTGTATTCGCTTGAAAAAGCTGATTTTGTTATTCTATCGGCTATAAACTTTTCTGCTCTGAAATCTATCTTTTAATGCTTTGCCGCAGCTGTAATCGATTTGAATTTGATCGCCTCATCCGTTTTGAGGTTTAACGAAACAACAGGTTTTGCTGGACATCTAAAATTAATACATTACTATTGTTTCCTTTTCTCACATTTTCCTGTTGCGTCACTAGCTCCAGATTTTCCAATCGATTGTCTGTTTTTACGTTATTGATGTGATTAATACCCAGACCATTGGGTATAGATCCGTTGAACATCTCGTAAACAAACCTATGACCAAAATAACGAACTTGATTTGTCGATGTTTTTTCTAACAGTTACCCTGATATATCCCATATTGCTCATAGTACTAAGAACGTTTTTAGTTAATCTGTTTCTTATAATACCACAATCGTTAGCCTCGTATAAATCAAAGACCGGATGCGGCTGAAACTCATCTTCTAAGGATAATTTTTCAATGTTGTCATCAGTGACTGCAACGTTCACATGATATACACGCTGTCCCTCTGGAATATCATCGCAGAACAACGTGTAAATAAAATCTTTTCTAAGCATTGTAATCCTCTCTGTATAATCTCCCTTTACACTAAACTGATAACAAGTTGGCGTTAATTTGCAAACAGATATTCTAGTTTTAATGTTATTAACCAAACCTAATACATTTCCAGCGTATAAGTTGTATTTTGGGTGAATGTGATATACCTCTTGCTCACGTGCGCTTGTCAGATTTGCTGTCATTATACTATAGGTGATTTTTTTTATCTCTTATTGATTTTTAGCGCATATGCAGTGTGAGGTAAAGTTATACTTTAAGTGAACATGATATGCTTCTTGCTCACGTGTGTTTGTCAGATTTGCTGTCATTATACTATAGGTGATTTTTTTTTTATCCCTAATTGATTTTTAGCGCATGCGCAGTGTGAGGTAAATTATCGATTAGGTATTACACTATAGTATAGCAATGTTAAAATTGAGTGATATAGCCAAGAGAAGCCTTATGGGAGAACCTGATTAAATAGCGACTGCTTTTGCAGGTTTTGACAATAGTTATAAATTTGATAATCCAAATGTTTTAGTAAATTTTAATGCAACAAATCCTTACCACCTACTACAGACAACTGTAAAAGGTGAGCTCGAAAAACATAAAAGTATCAGATTATTAGTGCAATATCATGCTATATTTTCAAAGCTACTGGAACGAAATAATCAACTGAAAAGGAAATTGCAGATCCTTATATGAACGCCAAATCAAGACGTGTTTTGCTTGGGACTGATCTTTAATCACTTTCTGATGAAATACACGAAGATATTTGGAAAAAATAGAGTTCACTGAATTAGGTTCGGTTTGGAAGTTTGAAATGATCAAAGAAATATTGTTTCACACGATGAAATATGACGCATTACGAGGTAGTTCGTACATCGACCTGCCACAAAAAATAAAAAGTAAAAGATGTTGTATAAACATCAAAAACATAGATAACAAATGTTTCCAATTGGCTGTTCTTTCCGCGCTATTTCCAGCAGAAAAACGCGCTGATCGCGTTGAGAAGTATATCAGTCACGTGTCTAGATTAAATTTTAAAGATATTAACTTTCCAGTGGCAGAAAATCAAATACCAAAATTTGAAAAGCAAAATAATGTTTCAATTAACATTTTCGGACTATATGAAAAAGAAAACGTATATCTGAGATATATGTCAGAAAAAGCTTCACAATCGACAATAAATTTACTGTTGTATATAAATCATTATGTTTGGATTAAAAACTTTAACGGACTAGTTGGTGGACAGTATAATAAACGAAATAAGAAAACCTTCTTTTGTTATCGCTGCTTGCACGGTTGTAATGACCATGAAAAATTACAAAAACATTTGCAGTACTGTAGTGATGTACAAAGAATAACTATGCCATCTAAAAAAGATAGTGTGTTACAGTTTGTCCATCATAATCACAAACTAAAAATTCCTTTCGTCATAAACGCTGATTTTGAGTGTTTACTTCAACCTGTACTTGGCGTTCAAAATAATCCAAATCAATCAAGTACAAGAAAAGTTCAAAATCATGTTCCGTGTGGAGTAGCGTGCAAGGTAGTTTGTTGTACTGATTCTAGATTATCTAAACCAATCAAATTATATCGTGGTAAAAATCCAGCTGTGTGGCTTCTCAAGCAGTTGATTAATGAAGTTGATAATATTACTTATCGTTTGAAAAGAGTAACGCCTATATTAAAGTTAACACCTCAACAAGAATCCGCTCATGAGCTAGCAGAAATTTGTTATATTTGTGAAAAAGCTTTTGACGATAACAAAAAAGTACATGACCATTGCCATTTGACCGGACAGTACCGTGTAGCGGCTCATAATCAGTGTAATTTAAAATTTCATGCTCCAGATTTTATTCCAGTATTCTTCACAATTTTCGAGGATATGGTAGTCACATTATAGTAGAATCTTTTGGTGATCCTGATATAAAAGTTCGTCTGTGGGGTGCCCTTTACCTGAGATTATAGGTCTGCCAGGGTTTCTTTGTGGATTTTGGGTAGAAGATAAAATCTACCTGCTCTTGGGATATCAGAATATTTAGATCATTTTATGAGACCACATGTCCACAAATTACCATCATATCTTCAAGACACGACAGATTATCTCATAAAAAGCAAAGCTAGTGAACCATTACTGCCAGATACATTACTTGCTTCCTTAGACGTCACATCTTTGTACACCAACATACCGCACAACGAAGGGTTACAGGCATGTAGCGAAGCATGGGAAACAAGAACTGTAAACAATCCACCCACACACTTCTTAATCCAACTCCTGGAGCTTGTCCTAAAACTCAACAACTTTGAATTTAATGAAGAAAACTACCTACAAATCAATGGAACTGCAATGGGTACTAAAATGGCCCCTTCGTATGCTAACATTTTCATGGGAAAACTTGAGGGAAAGCTCTTAGCACCGGTTGAGCGTACACCATACCAGTGGGTACGCTTTATCGATGATATTGAAATGAAGTGGCAGTATGGAAGAGAAAGTCTGGATGACTTCATATCAAAGGCAAACAACTTCCATCCTTCAATAAAATTCACGGCAGATATTTTCAACTCAAACCATGTTTTCCTGGACACAACAACCAGACTGGTGGAAAACAAATTACACACAGACATCTACTCGAAAACAACCGACAAACACCAGTATCTTCTCCCAACCAGCTGTCATCCAAAACACTGCATTAAGAACATTCCATATAGCCAGGCACTGAGGATACGCAGAATTTGCTCCGACGATGAAAGATTCCTAGAAAGGTCTGAAGAGCTGGCTAAACATTTAATTTACCGAGGCTACGACAAAGACCTGATTGCGGAGGCAATCCAAAGGGCCAAACAAACAAACCGTGATGACCTACTCAGATATGGACAGAAAGAAAAGGTTGATAGGATACCATTTATTCTGACCTATCACCCAGACAATCCCAAAGTAGGTAAAATCATCGCAAACCACTGGCCAACCGTGCAATCGTCAGACATACTAAACCTAATACTTCCGAACAAACCTGTAGTAGCTTACCGGAGACCAAAAAACCTAAAGGACATCCTAGTCAGGGCCAAGCTAACAACAATCGCTAGTCAAAACCAACCTAGTCAATCTGGACCCTGTGGTGATAAAAGATGCAAAACCTGTCAACATATGATAGAGACCAAGACATTCACTAGCACAGTGACTAAAGAAAAACTAAACATACATGGTCCAAACAAAACGTGCAAAACAGAGAATGTGATTTATCTCATCACATGTAAGATCTGTGGCCTTCAGTACGTGGGAGAAACTGAAAAGCTACACATAAGGATAAACCTTCATAGATCTGATTGGATGACAAAAAGCTGTACAGAAGCCCGGTCGCAGAACACTTCTCCTCCCCTGGCCACACTTTCAGTGATATAATACTTATCGCTATTGCTAACAACCACAGCTGGAGTTCGGAAACCAGGAAGGAAAAGGAATCATACTGGATACGCCGCCTTCGAACATTGAAACCAAGCGGTCTAAACCAAGAAGACTAGAACATGAAAACTATGCACTAGTAGAATTTAACATTTTCTAAATCTTAATATCCTTCAATTTTTACTATAAGAATAACCGATATAGAATCAAATATCCGGATATAATCTGCGTTACATATGTACACAAAGTAAAAATAGATGTCGCTTTGGCTTGTAGATTTTTAGGGAATTACACAACGTTTTCAGTTTCCGCAACTAGTCTATACAAGCTGGTTGTATTTATAGTGTTAGCACATGTGAAGACAGAAATGTAGAGGTTTACAAACACAACATTTTTGTGTTTATTTGTTTGTCGTAACTATGTTTTGTATTTGCCTTTGAAAAAGACTCATTAAGAGTCGAAAGCGCTTAGGCTAGTTAGTTACTAGTTTCGTACTGTTCGTCGTCAGTTTATTGCATCTATATATATATATATATATATATATATATATATATATATATATATATATATATATATATATATATATATATATATATATATATATATATATATATGTGTGTGTGTGTGTGTGTGTGCGTTCTTTTATGTTTACAATGTTTTACTCTATATCAGTATTTTAATTAAGATGTATGGACTATGCAGTCTGAAATAAAGAATTCTTATCTTCTTATCTTATCTTAAAATGAACGCTCTTTCTTTCATATTATGTAACAATTATGTGACTTTATACTTAATAAAAAAAGAGAAATAACTTATTTAGCCAACACTGCTTTTAATCTATTATATTAATCATTAATCATTTCGCCTAGAAGCATTGAAAAAGATTTACAACGATGTCATTGAGAATGTATGCTGTACATAAAATAAAAAAAGGCGAATAGAAGTGAACACAAAAATGAGTGCGGTAAAGGGAGATTCCAATTTTTACTGTCTTTAGTGTAATACTAAAAAGGACATATCCAAATTATTTTAAGAAAAAATTGATTTATAATTTGATCAAACATAACATCTTCAGTGACAAGGTTTACTAGTATAAATTTAACGAAACTTGACCAGCTAAAGAATCCGTGATACCGAGGTGATACGGCAAGTAGTATTATATTATTAATAGCTGGCATATTATAAATATCACAAGATCATCGCATATAACAATAAAAAGAGACAAAATTTGAGGACAAACAAATAAATACATAAACTTTAAAATTAAAGTATTGAGATGAAGAGATGTAATAGAAAATAACATCTTAAAGAACTTACATCTTAAACTATCAGATGTATTGATTAGATTTATGTTGGGTTATTGTCTTTTGTAATGCTTATTTTAACCTAAAATGTAATTAAAACATCATGAAGAAAGTAAACAATGGTATTTAAATATATCATGACTTATACAGAGAGTATATGCAACTGTTCAACAGAAAATAAATGTAAACAGTGGCAAATTTAAATTTTACACAGAGAAGCACAGTTTGTATCGTTCCGTTCCAATTTAGAAGATTTTCAAAAAATGTCTTTGTCCAAACCAGCAGTGTTGTTCTTAAGAAAATAACTATTTAAAAAGAAGTAGAATTAGCTCCACTAATAAATCACATGCCGTTCTACGTAGACACACGAACATACATATTTTTAAGGTAATAGAAGCTGCGTGACTCTAAGATATTAAAATCGGATACGAGTCTTTTACTCTGACTGTGACTGAACATTCTTATCAATAATTAAGCATATAAACGAAGCCAATACGTTGACCCACGCACAAGCACACGGAGGACACGTGTAATCCAGCAAAGAATCTGGACACCAGGAAATCCCGACCAAGCATTACCCAATCGCTTTCACAGCCATTCCCGAATGTTATTTGCGACGAATTTACCATCACACTCAATGCGCGTCGACACTTATGATTTAACTAAACAAGATGTTTCTAAAAACACCCTAGACCCACGCCAACTCACTCAATAATAATATTTACATTTAATGAAACAAAAATGAAATAAAAAGATTTATACAGAATTAATTCCTTAAAACATACACATTTACTACAGGGTCGTAACAGTATCTATCTATCTATCTATCTATCTATCTATCTATCTATCTATCTATCTATCTATCTATCTATCTATCTATCTATCTATCTATCTATCTATCTATCTATCTATCTATCTATATATATATATATATATATATATATATATATATATATATATATATATATATATATGCAAAACGCTTTAGAAATTCCCAATCTTAATAGTAATATAAAAGGCTGGTTATATTCCAAAGACACTTTTTGAATCACCTGAGACCTGCTAACCAATACAAAACTACCACTTCTCTCTGTCCTAAACTCTCACCCCCAATAATATACACATACAACTGTAAAGCAGATCCTAGCTCATAACATGTAAAACTTACTTGGTAACATCAGTTATCTAATCAATATCATCTATAGAGACCAGCCAAGCTAGAACATCTGTTACCTAATCAATATCATCGTATAGGGCATAGTTAAGTTTTAAAAACCCAACCCCTACACACAATCCAAAGTCAAATATTCTTTAACTACACAAAAATCTGGTTAAGTGGCAGATGTTTTTTTTAAGGAAAAGAAGGATGTGAGCCCAAAGATCTTTTTCACACCCTCCAATCCTTCAAACAAATACAAATTACCTCTATGAGAGACCTTAAAACCCAACCCCTACACAAAATCCAAAGTCTATAACTATACAAAATACCTAGGTAATTTAATCAATAATCACGCTAAGATTCAAGCTATAGAAAACCTGTTCTAAAATACCTAGGTAAGGTAATCAATAATTGCGCGAAGAACTAAATTATGTAACAGATGTTGCTATTGTTAATAATTCTATGGAGATCGAGCCAAGTAAAATGTTTTAGTAATGTTGTATACGGCATACGGAGATCATGTGATTAGAAGGAATGTTCTCGAATAAAGAAATACTGTAATGCTCATGCGTGATAGGAAGTTTCTGGAAGTAAACGCTTGTATAAAAGGCAGGTACACGTCTTATCACGCAGTATGAGGAGCGCTTCATCAGATAACAGACATACTTAGATCATGTTAACACCCAGGCAGAACTTAAACTACGCATTTGTGAAAAGGTAAGTACATTATTATTAAGTTTAGATAAAATTTTATATTATATCATACTTCTTTTGATAATATTTTTCATATTTGCTAACCCTCATTGGTAAAATATCTGCTAACATACTGTCAATAATACGAAATTCACGTATTAAATCGTCCATATTATATTTTACTCCTCCTAGGTAAGACTGGATCTGTCCAAGTAATTTCTTGTAAGTTATAACAGATGTTAAGCAGCTATGTTTTTTTATTAAAAGCCTTGGTTCTACTTTTTTACACGCTGTTGTAAGAGAAACACCTACACCAGATATTATTAGCAAAAACGGATTTAATAATACCCCACTTGAAATTATACCAGAACTGGTCATTAACAACGGTAGATATTATATTATTCGAAGTATTTTGTTGTAATATTTGTAACAGTTTTTCACGCACCAAAGTTTTTTATGATAATATTTGTAGTATTGTATTAGTGCGTCCACATCCTGTCCTGGAATATCTTTTGAAATATCATCAAAATCAACTATACTTTTTTTCATTATAATATTAATTCATATAGTCTCATGTTAGGTTGAATAGTAGGTAATCACGGTGTTTCAACTATAAATTCCAAACACCACCGATAAGAGGCATTTGTTACATTTGTATCAGCTGGTTCAAGTATAAACTCTTCTTCAGCATTTTTGTTTAATACTATTGATACAATTCCAGAGAAAATATCAGTTGAGTAGCGCCATAGATATCTGGTGTATATACTAAACTTTGGACCGCTAAAGATTGACAATCAATACAAACCGGTAACTTCTGCGATATGCTTGATAGACTTGTTTTGCCTCGTCCATTCACCAAATCCAGCATCAACAGCATACACAATATTTTTAATCTGTTTGTGAGGAATGTTAATCAGATTTATTTTCTTAAGAATATCAGGAATCCCGCTAACAATGTCATTAAGTTTTGTGCTAATATTAGCGAGTGTAATGTCAACATTTGATGGATTTCCAAAAAATTCATTTTTGAGTGTGCTTATGTTTCTGCGAAAACATAAAAACGTGTTCACGTGACCAAAAAATTCATTTTTGAGCGCAGTTATTTTATTATTGATTGGAATGCACGCATTATACCACCATTGACTGACATGTACTTTGATTCTTGATCGTCGACGTATTTTTTAGTGGCAGCTTCTCCATCTGTAGTTGGGTTTCCAAGATCTGTAATCTTGCTCTGGTTCGTAACAATATTCCCAGTAAATACATCACCTTTTTTTAAATAATCATTAACTGACCTACCAGAATCTTGTATCTTACCTCTATTGTTAAAAGTAACGATATTATCAGTAACCGCATCAGTATTTCGTACAAGTACACCTGACAGTTTTACATTACTCGTCTTTATTCGCTCTTCTTTGTCTTGGAAAATGACTACTTCATTTGGATCTACACTGGCAACATTTAGTAGATTATTGATTTCAATTTTTTTAGCTGATCAAGAGTTGCATACTTTGATAAGTCACCTTGGTAACCTTCTGTGGATACATCTCCTGCTAATGTTCCAAATTTTGTATAGTAACTCATTATTTATTATCCTATATAAAATTATCAACATTATGTAAAATTATAACAACAATGGCAAAGTCGACAATATTAAACTTTGATACAGAAAAATCCACGCACTATACCACCCTTGACTGACACGTACTTTGATTCTTGATCGTCGATATATATTTTTTTGTTGTAACATCATTATCAGTAGTTAAATATCCAAGATCTGTAATTTTATTTTTGTTCATATTAATAGTCCCAGTAAATAAATCACCAGCTTTTTTAACATAATCATTAACTGAGCTACCAGAATCTTGTATCTTACCTCGATTGTTAAAAGTAACGATATTATCAGTAACCGCATCAGTATTTCGTACAAGTACATCTCAGTTTTACATTACTCGTCTTTAATCGTCCTTCTTTGTCCTGGAAAATGACGACTTCATCTGGATCTACACTTGCAACATTTAATAAATTATTAATTTCATTTTTGAGCTGATCAAGAGTTGCATACTTTGATAAGTCACCTTGATAACCTTCTATGGATACATCTCCTGCTATTGTTCCAAATTTTCAAAGTAACTCATTATTTACTATTCTACATAAAATTATCCACATTATATAAAATTATAACAACAATGACAAAGTCGACAATATTAAATTTTGATACAGAGAGACTGATAAAGCATAAACATAACCATGAACTTCCTGATTGTCATTATCTTATTGTTAGGCGAACTGGATCGGGAAAAGCAAATTTGCTTATCAATTTGCTTCTTGGTGATAATTTTAACTACGATAGAGTTTATATTTACACAATCAATCCACAGCAAGATAAGTGTGAGTTATTAAGTGAATATAATAACAAGCTTTGTGATGATCTTAAGGCTGGTGAAGATTTTTTTTATAATTAGGCAGCCAGAAGATCTTATTCCAGTTAATCAACTTGATGCAGATGAACATAAGATAGTAGTTTTTGACGATATTCCTCTAAAAAACATGGAGATGAATAAAATAAGATCGCATTCTCACTGTCACGGAATAAACAGTGTAATTCTGTTTATCTTGCTCAAGGATATTATAATGTTGACAGATTTATTAGGCGAAATACTGATTGTTTTATATTATTTCCAGGACTGGACAATTTTGACGTTAGAAATATTGCAAGCGAGCAATGCGGTGACGTGAAAAAAAGATAAATTTATTGAACTTTACCGGAATGCTACAAAAGATAAATTCAACTTTTTCTTATTTGATAAACTTACAAATGATCCAACTAAATGTTTTGCTGTTGTATTAACAGTTACTTACAGTAAAGCGTTTTAGTTTTATAAAATTTATAATAATAATAATGGACAAACGAGCAAAATATAGACAACACATAGAAGATCTAAAAAAAACTTTCTAAATCTCAGGCATCATTTAAGCAAAAAGTACAGCAAACACGACGTGGACAAGTAACTGCTACAGAGGGAACAGCTACAATTTTCAAACCAGTTACTGAAGCACTACTTGGAAAACAACCTGAAACTAAACCACTATCAGAAGAAGAATTTAAACTGCAAGAAAAAGGGTTGGGTGGAATTGTTAAAGAACAACAAGAAGCAGCTGCTGCAAAAATTGTTACTAGATCTGATGAAGAAAAAAGAAAACTAACTGAGGCACTTACAGCAAATATAGCTGATCCTGCTGCTAGACAAGCTGAAATAGATCGTTTGATAAATAATCCGCTGGAACTTGAGCGAAGATTGACAGAGTTAACAACACTAGGAATAAAAAATATTATAACAAATGTATTAGGAGAAATAAAAGATATCAAAGAGGAGCAACAAAGAGTCGGTGATCTTACTGTATAGTATATGGAGGTTGGAGAGCAAAGACATTTTTTTTATAAAAAGAGCAAATGGTGACATAAAAGAAAATGAGTATAATGATTTTTTAAAGAAAGAATATATAGAAGATGGTGATAATATAAGTAAGTGGACTAATGAAGAATATCAAGCATTAATTGATAGATTAAATGTAATATTAAGAGACGGAGCTGCAGCTACAGATGAAATAAACACGGTTACAAAAATTGAGAATATGCTTCCACTTTATGATAGAATGAGATATAGTGCTATTGCTTCAACATTTGGAAGAGCAGCATAAAGTGGTTGACCAAAAGGATTTGGTAAGGGGTGGAGTTTTAGAAGGAAATTTACTACATTCGATAAATCTCGTATAGAAAAAAATAGAGAAGGAAAACAGGAACTGATGTAAAAATATTTGCATCAACTACTGAAATGATAGGTAGATTATTGTTATTAATATCATCAAAAGAAGCTGGGAATGATAGTGTTGAAATTGAAAATGAAATCACTGACATACTTGATTATCTAAGATCGAGCGAATTATTAACATCTGATGAATATGAAACTTTACACCGCGACCTAATCGTGGCGACTTAATTTTGTAAAATGATATAATATAAAAAAATGTCAACAACATTATTGCTAGACTCTAGTGAGTCTGCGAAAGATAGTGCAAATTGTTCAGTAAATTATATTCCTCCTATACAACTAGATCCTGCAAAACAATATGAGATTGGATTAATTTCTTGTACCTGCTGAAATTCTATGCCTAACGTGAAACATGATATTAACGATGAAATGTGGTTTACGATGATTACAACATCTCCAATATCTACAACAAAAAAAAATAACAATTCCACAAGGGGCTTATAATATTACTGATATAAACAGAACAATCAAAGAGCTCATAACAAAAGCTGGCGGTGTGGCTGATAATTTTGAGTTGGCAACGAATTATAACACATTGCGAGCTAAGATAACTTTGAACAATATATTAATCGGTCTTGAACCAAGAGAAAGAAGTATTGTACAACTGTAAGGATTTACTGAAAAAAATTACACTGCACTTCATCAGCCTATTACGTATGACAGTGAACAGCCAGTAAATATAACAGAAGTAAATACGATATTAGTAAATTGCTCTATTGCTTCAGGCTCTTAATATTTCAAAAGGCAGCAAAGGTCAAACGATTTACAGTTTCTCACCAGAAGTTCCGCCAGGTTCTCTCATGCAAATAAATCCACGACATATTATCTATTATCCTTTAAATATTGAAAATCAAATATCAAGTATAATAATGCAGTTGACAGATCAATCAGGAAAACAGTTGCATTTTAATAATGAAGTTGTAACTTATTATTTACATCTACGCGAGCAATAATAAAACCAAGAAAAAAAAATTATCGAAGAAAAATAGTAGGAGGATTTCTTGGAAATATATTCACTAAAATTATTGAAAATATTCCGGGTATAGCGCGTAAAGTTGCACCAATTCCTATTGACGCTGGTAAAGCTTTTGCAACTGGGGCTGCATCTGCCGCTGGAACTGCGGTGGGACAAAAATTAGCTGATAAAAAAGGAGATCCACCGACTGCATCTGAAATAACACAAGCTATTTCAGAAATCGCTCCAACAAAAGAAACTCAACGAGCTATGATAACAACTAAAAAGATATTATCACCAAAGGGCGAGCAGATCATACAAAAATTAATATCTAAAGTAACAGTGCCTCAAGAAAATTTTATATAATCTAATAAATAAAATGTCTGTTAAAATTTATCTCGAGTTAACAGAAACTCATGACATCGACAACGCTGTGACAGAATTTGAGTATATTGAATATCTTGATGAAAACTCTAACGAACCAAATAAAGCTGGTATTAGAACATTTAATACCAGAGACGAAGAAGTATTTCTATTGTTACATAAAGCTATGTTAGAAGTACGCGGTCAGATTATAACAGTAGCCAATCCACCTGATGCAATTGCAGTTGGAGCAGAAGTAGCTCTTATAAATAAGGGCTGGTGTTTATTCAAAAGTGCTATATATCAACTGGCCAACCAAACTATAGTAGATATTTCAGGTCATCTACAAGTTGCAAGTACAATTTTAAATATTATTTCGTTTTCAGATGATTACTCGAGATCAACTGCAAAGAACATGATGTGGTTTAAAGATACTGGACGGGGTATAGCTGAATGAACTGAATTTTTAAAGAGAGGTGTTATGTTGCACGGAGCTGATGCTGCTGCAGATCTTGTAATTGTGAGAAATTTTCTTATTGCTAATGCAGACGCGCTAGGTATAGCAGCACCAGGTGCAGCTGCTAATGCAGACGCAGTGAGACTAGCACTTATTTCAGCTTTTACTAATCTTAATATAACGCCACCAGGGGCAGATGTAGACGCCGTTGCAATGTGAGATATCATTCTTAACATACTTGACGTGAGAAATCCACGTTATAATGAAGGCTTTGCTAGGCGAAGAGAACTTGCAGCAGGATCACGTCAAATTACAATGATGCTTCCACTAAGTATGATTTTCGGAATTTGTCGCGATCATGATAAAGTATTTCGCGGAGTAAAACATACTCTTATTTTAGGTCAAGCAGAACAAAACGATTGCTTGTTTAGATCTGGATGGGCTGATGTTCAGTTTATCATAAACAAACTTGCTCTGTGGATGCCACCCACGTATAACACCGTCGATCACAAAAATGTCGGAACTAAATAGCACACTTGAGAAGCATACAAACAGAATTTATTTTAAGCAGCATATGGTATATCAGACAGCCGTTCCAAATACTACCGATTACACATGTCGGGTCACAGAAACATCAAGCGAACAACTGTCGAGACAAATATTTGTCGTATTTCAACAGCACGCCCGACGAGACAACCAGCAACAAAATAATGCAATATTTGACCACACTGATGTCAGACGAATATACGCTAGATTAAATTCGAAGCAGTATCCAGAACGAGCTATAGAATGTAATTTTGCTGATGACTCTAATAAAAATATTACTTGACCGTACATGTACCTGCTTGACACAATTCAAAAATATCAGGATTTTGAAGATGGATCTCAGATATCAGCAGAGGAATTTCGTACACTTTATTCTATATTTCATTTTGATGTAGTAAACATAGCGAGCGAGCTGTAGACAGCACAGCGGATATTGAAATTACCTGGACACTTGGAGCGGTTCCAATAGCGCCGTTGTACGTATACGCATTAGTGATTAGTGATAGATTTATTACGATAGATTCTGTTGGAGGGAAAATGACAGTTTAAGTTTAATCTACAGTTGTTATATAAAATGACAAAATATATTGTAATAGAAGTATATTTGACCGATGGTCAAGTTAAAAATTTAGTAGCTGCTGTTGCAAAGCGAGAAGAGGTATCATTTAAAATCAACTCTAATATTTCTGATGGTGTTTTAACAAAATGAATGCTGACAAAAAATCAAGTAAACAAGAATAATCGTAAAAAGCTTTTGTGTTAAATTTAAGTGCTGCACAGATAACAGCGCTGGCAAACGACATTGTCGTTAAAGGTGGTTTTCTTAGTCCAGCATTATTAGTATTAGCTGCAAAAATTTTACCGGTCTTAGGCACATTAGGACTAGCAGCAGTGACGGGAGCAATATCCGACGCAACGAAAAAAGCAGTTGAGGGGAATGGTATCATTCGCGGGAGTGGAATAAAAAAAAATTGTGAAGTTAATAGCATAAATTTTATGTAATTAATATATTATAATGCCGCAACGAAAAACAAAATCGTGAGAAAAATAGAAAACAACAAAATCGCTAAAAAAAAGAAAACAACAAAACGCAAACAAGCAAAGCAAGAAGGAATTATTCCTTTCGTTCCACGTTTGGCGGGACTAGCGGGAAGTCTGCAGCCAAATCTTTTAGGAATCGGACGTGGCCTAACATTACAAGGAACACGACCACCCCGTTAAATAATTATGATATAATTAATAAGTTAAAAGTAGTTCCTGGATTTCACGGAGTTTCTTCTAAAGAAGAACTCACAGCAATAAAATCGTCGTCAGCTGTATGTTCGTGTGTTAGTAATATATAAGATTTTAATGATGGATCCGGCACGCATTGGGTAGCAGTTTATAATAATAATTATTTCGACTCGTTTGTACTTCCTCCAAGCGATGTAATAAAAAGGTATATAAACAAAAAATATAAAAAGGTATATTATTCATCAAATCACTCCAACCTGTTGGAACATCTGCTTGCGGCTATTTTTGTATAATGTTTATCCGACAGATGAGCAGAAATCTCAATTTTTTAAAATTTATTTTACAGTTTGACAAGCAACCTTTTCACGCTAAAGATGAGATTGCAATTAATTTTGTCTAAACTTACAAGTATAATAATGTCAACATTTTGTCTCACGTGTAGAACTAAAACAGAAACTATTAATGAAACAACAGAAAGAACAAAAAAAAACAACAGGATGATGTTAAAAAGTATTTGTGCAATCTGTGGAAAAGGAAAATATTTGTTTTTAAAGAAAAAGTCACTGGGAGCTTGTTATCCTAATGTAGTCAGGGAGGTTATTTTAGTAGACGACTAAAATTATAGAATGATATGCAACTGTGATTCTTACAGAGATTTGTGTCTTGAGCAAAATAAAATTGTCGCATACTGTCAATGTTGTAACAACAGAGAAATAATAGGTACAGGTATAGATATACACAAAATTATTAGAAAATTACCAAAACCAAAAGGCGGTTGGACTTTGCCAGGTCATCGGTATACAGGACCTTATAATCCGCTAGATCAACAACTAGATAAAAACGACAATCCATTACCATGACAAGAGCCTTACAATCAAATGGACGCAATAGCAATGCGTCATTATATCTGTTATGGTGATCATGAAAACTCGAAATCAGATTGTGATAAAGTGATGTTAGACGAATTACGTGATATGGAGCCAAAAAATCTACAAGAACGTTTTGATAAAAGATTTGTTCAGGGAATGATTGGAGCAAAATATAAACTTGGACTCAGAAAATAATTATACGATGATCTTGCAGTCGAACTACATAGACCTAAAAATAAAGGTTTTCGAGAAGTAAAGTTGTCGCTAATGCCGTAGATGATATCTGGGCAATAGATTTGGTGGATGTATCCAATCTAGCTCAGTTTAACGATAACAAAAATTATTTGTTTAATTTTATAGATGTTTTTAGCAAATACGCTTTCAGTGTACCTGTTTCGGATAAGACTGATGCGCTACACTAAATAATAACGAGTACAGAAAGAAAACCGAATAAAATCTGGACTGATCACGGATCTGAGTTTTTTAACAAAACGTTTGAGCAGTTTCTAGAACAAAATAATATAAAAAAATACGTTACAGGGAACGAGGGTAAAAGCGTTGTTGTCGAGAGATTTAATCGCACGTTAAACGAAAAAATACACAAACATTTGACAGCTAAAAACACCAGCAGGTACATCGATGACCTTTCTCAAATCGTGGACAAGTATAATAACACGAAACATCGAACCATCAAAATGTCACCCAATAATGCTATTAAAAATCCGATATTTGCAAATGAAAACATGTACCACAGACATAAATTTAAGGTTGGTGTCAAAGTTAGAATTTCTTTGATAAAAATGGTATTTGCAACAGGATTTACTCCGAACTGGAGCGAAGAAGTATTTGTTGTTGATAAAGTACTTTTAACAATACCTGTAACGTACGCGTTAAAAGATCTGGCAGGGAAACCTATCATAGGTAGTTTTTTACGAACAAGAACTACAGAAAACTGAACAAGATGTGTTCGTTATCGAAAAAGTGATTAGGAAAAAAGGAGATAAAAGTTTACTGAAATGGCCTGACGTATTATTATTAGCAGATGTTTTTGAAAGTTTTCGAGAAGTAAGTTATAATAATTACGGAATAGATCCTTGTTGGTATTATTCTGCCCCTGTGCTGTCATGGGATGCTATGCTAAAGTTTAGTAAGGTAAGATTGGAATTACTGACTGAGGTTGATATGTTCAATTTTATCGAAAAAGTATCAGAGGCGGTATTAGCGTGATAACAAAAAATATGCTGAAGCAAACAACAAATATTTGAAAAAGTAAAACCCTGAGCTTCCCTCGAAGTATATAGTTTATCTGGTTTCCAATAATCTTTACGGTGGTTTAATGATAGAAACAATGCCTCTTGGTGGATTTCACTGGATCACGGCTGGTCGATTTCCATCTGAAACAGAAAAAAGATACCCGAAGATGTTTCATATTTCATTGAAGTTGATCTTGATTATCCAACTTGGCTACACAAATTGCACAACGATTACCCTTTCTGCGCGGATTCGATGGTTATAGATTACAGTATGTTATCAAAAGAACATCAAGCGTTAGCATTACCAAGACAATGGTCAAAAAACTAGTACCAAATTTGCTTAATAAACGTAATGATGTTTTGCATTACGAAGTTTTAAAACAAGCAGTCGATGCTGGTCTTGTGTTGAGAAAAGTTCATCGTGTACTAAAATTTAATCAGTCGCCGTGGATGAGAGGTTATATTAACTCGAACACTTCAAAAAGAGCTGTAGAAAAAACAGATTTTGAGAAAAACTTCTTTACACTGATGAACAATTCCGTTGTTGGTAAGACGATGGAGAATATTAGGAAACGCGTAAATATCGAACTAGTTAATGATATCAATCGTAGAAACAAACTTGTGTCAGACGATGATTTTGTGAGCATGAAAATTTTTAATGAGAATCTTGTTGCGATACAAAGAAGAAAAACAAATCTAAACTAAACAAGCCGATCTACGTTTAAGCTTCAGTGTTAGATTTATCAAAGTGGCTGATGTACTATTTTCATTATAATTTTGTTAAAAATCAGTGGCCGGCTAGTAGATTATTGTTTACTGATACTGATTCGCTCGTATATGAAATCGAATGCGAGGACATCTATCAAGACATGTATAATAATCAACATCTGTTTGATCTTTCTGATTACCAACGTGACAGTAAATTTCATGACGACACAAATAAAAAGGTGATTGGCAAGTTTAAAGATGAAATGAACTCGAGCGCTATCAAATACTTTATCGGATTACATAGTAAAATGCATGCCGTATTATTAGACAATAATAAAATAACGAAAAGAGCAAAAGGTGTGCCTCGTGATTTTTTTAAAAAGTTTATGAAATATTATGACTACAAGTATGCGCTTGATGGCGGTGTTAGTTTTATGAGAGCTATGGCAATTCCGACTAATCATCATAAGCTCGAAATAGATGTCATTATCAAACGTGGATTGAGTAATTTCGATTACAAACGTTATTGTGAAAATGGAGTAGATACACTTGCATTAGGGTATTGTCATGGTGATAGATCTATACTTAACATTATCTTTTCCAACTGAAATTTTATCTAAACTTAAGAAATAATATTTGAAAATTTAACAGTGACAAATAGCTACAGTAGCAAGATAAAAAAATTTAATGATGGACGGCAAACAATTGACAGTTGAAATCAATAATGAAACATCAGGTATATGTTTTAGTGGAACACGTGATAAGCTAAAACTTTCGCTCATCAGATCTGATGACAGCGAGTATTTTAATTATTTCGAACAATTGTATCAAAGGTTACTAGCGGAATTTAAAAACTTTCACAGTCTAATTAGCCAACAAAAATATACTAAACTTACAATTGATCTCGATCGGTCAAAGGTATATTTCATCGACAACAAATATCCTCTAAACAAGCCACAAATAAAAGATTTGTTGGAATCTCGTCGTTGTGTGAGTGGTAAAGTAAACTTTAGTCTCTATCATCGTGATAATGAAGTATTTTTAATGTCAACAGTTGAAACATTAATCATTGGTGATGAAATATAAATAATGTACTTACCCTCTCGCCATGTAAATGTCCGCTCCGTGTGGCTGTTATCTGATGAAGCGCTCCTCAAACTGCGTGATTAGACATGTACCTGCCTTTTATACAGGCGTTTACGCATGCGCATTATAGTATTTCATGTTCCAGAAACTTCCGATCACGCATGAGCATTACAGTATTTTCTTATTCGAAACATTCCTTCTAATCACATGATTTCTTTATGACGTATACGACATTACTAAAACATTTTACTTGGCTCGGTCTCCATTGAATTATTAACAATAGCAACATCTGTTACATAATTTAGTTCTTCGCGCAATTATTGATTACCTTACCTAGGCATTTTACAACAGGTGTTCTATAGCTTGAATCTTAGCGTGATTATTGATTAAATTACCTAGGTATTTTGTATAGTTATAGACTTTGGATTTTGTGTAGGGGTTGGGTTTTTAAGGTCTCTCATAGAGGTAATTTGGATTTGTTTGAAGGATTGGAGGGTGTGAAAAAAAGATCTTTGGGCTCACATCCTCCTTTTCCTTAAAAAAAACATCTGCCACCTGACCAGATTTTTGTGCAGTTAAAGAATATTTGACTTTGGATTTTGTGTAGGGGATGGGTTTTTAAAACTTAACTATGCTCTATACGATGATATTGATTAGGTAACAGATGTTCTAGCTTGGCTGGTCTATATAGATGATATTGATTAGATAACTGATGTTACCAAGTAAGGTATACATGTTATGAGCTAGGATCTGCTTTACAATTGTATGCGTATATTATTGGGGGTGAGAGTTTAGGACAGAGAGAAGTGGTAATTTTGTATTTCTTAGCAGGTCTCAGGGGATTTAAAAAGGGTCTTTGGAATAGAACCAGCCTTTTATATTACTACTATGTTGATCTCCAAGCAAAACTACCGATGAATGGACAGAATTGCATTTAGCGAATGACCATTTGTGTCCCTTTTACAACTAATGTAACTCATACGAAATATAGTTTCACTAAGGTAAATTTACACTGGTAACAAAAACTTTAATGAGAACTTAACCTGATGTCATATTTCGAATCATAAACTGTAATAGAGAATATACAAATAAATTTAATTGTTCTCTAAAGTAACATATAGGTACTGGGATATGCATATAATCGCCCATACATATTTAAACATTGCTTAGTTTTCTTTACATGCATCTAAGCAAACCTTTCAAACAAATTGTAAACTACTGTCAAAACATAACAAATGTTAACCTAATATATAAGCGTTTTACCTTCTCTACAAATTAAAAATAATTAAAGTCGAACACGTGTGCAAAATTTAAAATATATGTTAAAAGCAGCCAAATGAAACAAATATAATTAATTTAGCTTGAGTCTCAGCAACATAATATCTTTCCTAATTTAGGTCCAGAGAATGCTGGCATTGACGGAAACATCGCGAGAGACATCACCCTGCACAGTAGTGTTATCTCTTTTAAACTCTCGTGTAATCCATACATTAGGTTTGAAAGGTTTTAGTGTAATTTAAATAACCTATGTGCATCATTCATTGAATTTCTTTCTAAATGTCTACATTTAATAAAGTTTAAATCTATCACATTATCAAGAAATGCAAACGTTTAACTTATTTATTCATAAGTAGCTATTAATAAAACCCATCCCGAACACTCTTTTGCTTCATATATATATATATATATATATATATATATATATATATATATATATATATATATATATATATATATATATATATATATATATATATATATATATATATATATATATATATATATATACAATGTGTTCAGCCATGAACCAGCATTTATGGTGCTGGCACGCATGTTCACGCAATTATATTTCAATATGTGAATAATTATTAATTTATTAAAATCAATGTTCTTACAGGAATAGAAAAAGAAAACAAAACAAGGCGCTTAGCATTTTAGACCTTCTAATACAACTTCATTTTAAATTACATATTAGATATTATTCATTTCTTTATTTTCTTTCACATCAACTCGTTTTTAGCATAGTTAGTATTACGGACAGCTGATGTAACTTTAGAGAAAGAGCACACACGCTAATTGTTGGGTAAATAAACAAGACGTAACTTAATATGGTTGCCCTTTCTAAGTTATTTTAGGTCCTAAAAAGTTTTCACAAGCTTAATAGTACGTTTAAAACACCTGATTAATGACATGTTATTACCTATGGGTAAGACCTCGATTTGTCCATTCACGATGACAAAAACAGTTCCGATAGAGCATGTGTTTAGACTGTAGAATTTAGTTAATTGTGCGGAATATGCTTGTTCAGATTCTAAACATAATCACCATAAGCAGTGTCAATATCTTCAGATAAATGAAAGTCACCATACAAATGAGTTACAGAGCTCTTTTTGTATTCCAAAGTGTGTATAGTTTTGTTGTGACCAACATTATCAATGCAGTTCATTATTCCTTGTCAAGAAATCATACATTTTACCTCAGATACACAAATTGTGACTAATCTTCCTCTGTATTTATTTATAGACTAGAAGTACATTTTTAACTTTTTGCCTGATATTTTTCAGAGAATCGACCAGGTGGGCATTTTGGTAGAAATTCTAACATCTAAAATTCTTCAAAACATAAAATATTTTTTAAAAAATAGACAAAAATGAGAATATTATGGTCACGCAAATGAAATAATGATTCAGTTAATATAAGGTTAATGAGGTTTTATTTTATTCAGCCGAGTACCAGTGATTGGTGATTAAACATCAAACGTGTAACCTATAATATTACTTGACCAACCACATAAATTTCATCATGTATGGTGAGCTTAATTCTAAAGCAAACCACGCTTTAAATGTTATAGAGGGGAAGTGATTGGATATATCTGAACAAAAATGATTCAAAACGCTACAAGCAAAACTAAATATTTGCATGTGCCTTACACCTATTTAAAGTGGTGCTAAAAGCTTCCGACTCTAATATATTTAGAGTGAAAATCGCACTAAATACCTTCTGTAACATTATCCTGTTCTGCAGATTGTGAATGGTGAACCCCAGTCCGGTTATCGGAATCCGCTACAGAGTGTTGACTAGTAGATATGTTATCATCCCTTATCGTCTCTTGAACTTGATCTTGACCAATATTATCAATAGCTCCATAATCATCATTTCCCAAACTATCGCCTGTTAAAGATAAGCTTGTCAGTATTCCTCAGTGATTATAGTGACAGAGAGGTAACACATTTAGAATATTTAAACATGTATTAGGTTAAAGACTAGGTAGTACAATGTTAGTTTTTTTAAATTTATTTACTTAACATGTAGTAAAATTTGGCATTTATATGGCACATTGTGTATTAATACAGTCCCTCATCGTTATCGATAGTGCTATTGCAATTAATATTTGTTAACATAATTGCATATATATTATGTGATACGAATGTCATCACGTCGGCACCTTCAAGCTTACAGGAAATCACACATTACACACATGGTAATTTGTCACGTGTGTACGTGAAAATTATTAGGTACGAATGTCATATTTACTATTAAGTACATAATTTACTGTACATTATTATATTGAATGAAGATTGAACCAAATTAAATATGTGCAAATTGTACTATCTCCAAAGTGAATAACACAATATCGTTTTTTTTTTTGTTCATACCTAGTTGAATTTGCAAAAATGAAAAGATTATATTTGTGATAAAATTTAACAGCATAATAGTTACATAAATAAACTCGTTGTTTAATAGCATTCTATTACTTAATCATAGTTTGATTTTCATTCATAAGGAGCAATAAAACAGAACAGTGAAAATTCAGCTTCATATATATATATATATATATTTATATATTTATGTATGTATATATATATATATATATATATATATATATATATATATATATGTATGTGTGTTTGTGTGTGTATGTATATATTTATATATATATATATATATATATGTATATATATATATATATATATATATATATATATATATATATATATTCCATCTGGCATAAACATTTCTTTTCAAAGCCATTCACACTTCTAGCTTGAAAATGAAACCACCACTTCTATTAGAAATCCAAATCCATATTTGCACGACAAAAATCGTCTATAAAGAATGTTTTTCAGGCAAAACGCGATCTTGCTCTTAAATTTCATCCATGTTTATGGCTGTATACTAATTACCTTGCAAAATGCCATTGTGCACTGTATCGTCATGTTTTCGTATCAAGATATGTAAGCAGACACTGTTTAATTAGTCACTTTGTACCTTTATCAAATATACCTCCTTTTTAAAAAAT
This sequence comes from Potamilus streckersoni, assembly GCA_016746295.1. Lineage (NCBI taxonomy): Eukaryota > Metazoa > Mollusca > Bivalvia > Unionida > Unionidae > Potamilus > Potamilus streckersoni. Next base: position 54,430 of record JAEAOA010001769.1, on the reverse strand, counting down.
AGGACAGTTTTTGATTCGTGATTTAAATCTTGGGTAAGAAGACAAGAGACTTTTATGTATTATCTTATGCTTTATACGTCAAATGGTTGCATAGGCCATTCAGTTAAAGCATTACACTTCTAACTCGAAGGTTGTTGGTCCGAACCCACCTATTGTAACTGAATACAGATTTCATATCACACATACAAAACATACCTGATGAATTTGGCTCTGCACTGTGATGTCTCCACATGAAGATATACAAGTTTACGACGTTTATTCATTTAAGGTATATTTTACCTGTAGCATTAGCAAGCATATTTCATTTATTATTTTTGAAATTACCAGAATTTGGCTGAAATTAAAATCTTCTGTACGAAGTCTGAATGTGGGTGATCATGTACTGTAACTATAATGCTCATTGAGTATTTGTGTAGAAAAGTAGTGTCTGTGGGCGGGTGTTTCAAAATTTGTGTTCATAAAGAAAGCAAACTATATAATAATTTTAAAAGTTTATATATGGCAGACAACAGGTTCAATTTTAAAACACATGGTACGTGACTCGAATAAACGGAATCACAGCAAAGGAAATCTTTCGATCCGTTATGATCTTAAACTTGATTATTTGCATTAAAATATTATGCAAGGTAGTAAAATAAAGCTGTAGAAAGAATTTATAATACATTAATAGAAGAGGACATAGATGTGGTTGATCTGGATAACAGTCTGTACGAGTCTACAAAAGAACACAAAATTCTTATTCGACTCGTTGAAAAAATGTTTATTTTCTTCTTGAACGATAATTCAAGCTCTTTCAGAGTTATAATCAAACATTTCGGATAGGCTCATCAAGAATATCTTATTATACATAGCTAGGATGATGAACGTGACTTAAGTAATAATGTTTTGCAGTCATCAGTGTGCTTTGCTTAGCAAAAAGTTGAATAAAACATTTCACTAAAGCTTTTAAGCCTTCCAAACATTGTGTTAGTGATTTTCCTTCTCCATCTTCCAGGTTTTCTTCTCTACCATACTTTCGCTTTCTTTGTTTGCGTTTTCCATAATTGCATGCTTTGTAGTCAAGAATTAATTCTTATTTTCATGGAATTCGAATATGAGGAGCACGTTCAACGAATTGTTCATATATGAGAAAACTGATTTCCCATATATAGTTGATCTTAGTCTCATGTAGAATCAAGTCGCCAGAAAATAATCAGCTGCATAATTGCTGAAGAAACTTCGGTGGATGTCTCTGATATTTAGTTGGCATGTAGGGTCAAATAGTCGGATAGAATCTCTAATATTGCCCTGAGTAAAGCTGGCCTAAAGGGGTCTTGTACATACAATTAGTTTGTCAATTTATCAGCTAACAGCTCCACTGACAGCAGCGTTGCTAACGACGACGCCAATTAAGAAAATGCGAATAATTGACCCTGGAAAACATTATATTGAATTTCGGATCTGTATCCAGCAAAGCTAAACAGATTGACTTTGTATAGCTGTACGGGTTATAGAGCCCGTTTTCTGCACGGTTTGACTTATCTTGTCTCAAATATTTGTTGTTCTTTTGCTTTCTTTTCCAAGTCTCGCTTTGCACCTTGTGTTCAAATCGTGTAGAGTGTTTTAAGATCATCGTGACTAAATCTATAATATTAGATAAGGAAACGGGTTCGTGCTTGATTTAATATACGAGAAAATGTTCCTCGCAATTAAACTATTTTGAAGCACTCATCTGTAAACACATCCTTCAACTTACTTCATTGCGCACTATTTTGTAAACAAGATGCGTCTTGGTCGATATCAGTTCTTGTCGCTGAAGACGTGACTGAATTTATTTCCTTAGGCAATTACATTTTTGAGGGCACATTGAGGTTCGTCTGTATCGTCTAAAGCTTTCTATTGCTACGTTGGATATATTGCAAGAATTAATTATGTAGTGACATATTTTCCCTTCCTGAAACGTGTCATCGATCCATCAGAGTATATCTCTTACTTTAAGTGAGCCGTTTCATTGATAATTGATTGTCAAATGAGATATACGCTGTTTGTACCAGCGTTGATGTTACTAACCCTCCTGATTGATTGAAAACTCAGTTCGTGATATCGCCTAACAGATGAATCTCCAGTTCTCGTTGTTGGGGCAGCTATTGTTTGGAAAGAAATATGATATCACAAGATTATAAAGGAATCATCATCACTAGACAAGCAGATTTTCATTTTGGGAACTCATGTTTTCTTCGCTATATTTAGAAGATGGCGTTATGATGTTTTAGTCAACCAACAGTTTCAAATAATTTCACATACAGATTCAAAGATTTCTTTGCAAATCTTTTGAAGCACTTGTTTTCCATTGGTGCATAAGCTCCGGTTTACATTGATGATTCATCTAAATGTATGCCAAACAAGATCACATATAATTTCTAGTTTTATGACTATTTCTTGAAGTACAAATCTGTTAACTCATTAGTGTTGAGATATTGTAGGAGTGACTAAAATAAACATGTCTAAAAGCATACTTTGTACAGGGAAATATGTTATGTAATTTCCGGACCTTGTGTAAGCTAAACACTAAAATCAAAAAGTAACATTTTCAATAGAATAATAAATCGAGATAACGCTTCTAATTAGAATCCAATAGAGGCTGTATTATCCTTGTTCAGTCTTATAATTATTTTCCTCGTATTTCCATTCTTATCTCACAATACACTAAAGAGAGTATGCTTAGTGTAACGTATCGTCTCGTTCAAAGTAACATAAAGAAAGAGTGAAGACAATAAGATTTGTACATTTTAACAAAAAAAAATTTATTTCGCTAGAAAACATGGAGAGAAGGTAAATATATGCAACAATAATTACGGTTTACGAAGGATATCTAAAACATTTGTTTTAAAAATATGAAAACACGTATGTCATGTGAATAGTTCTAAATTGACACAGTCTAAAATTCAGTTCTGGTCTAAGATCGTGGATGATGACATCAGACAAAGGCTAACACAAAAGATCCAGAATTTTCACAGTGAATCACAATTTGCATTGTTTCTGTTCCAATTTAAAAGAATTTCAGAAAATATCTTTTCCAAACCAGTAGTGTTGTTATCCAGGGAAAATGGTTATTTATATCGTAGATGAATTACAATTATCTCCACTAACAAAACACATGTCGTTCCATGTAGACATACGAACATGCGACTTCTTCCTGCACAAAAAAATATATTTTCTAAGGTAATAGAATCTATGTGACTCTCTAAGATGTTGAAAGCAGTGACTAAATAGTACTTACGGCTACGACTGAACTTTCTTAAAGATAACTAAGCATATAAAATACTCTAATTCGTCGTTTTATGTACACATGCACGAATAACACGTGTAATTTTGTAATCCATCTGGAAAGCCTGAACAAGTATCAGCCAATCATTTACATAGCTACTTCTAAATGTTTACTTGCGAACAAACTCTCCGTTGGGTGCTCAATATTCTCTGCAGAACTTTGGGCCATTAGCCAAGCTATCAACTGGACTCTTACACAAACCAACAAAGCTTACCTTTTTGTCACTGACTCATTGAGCGCACTACAAGCAATTAAGTCTACCAAACCAACCACTAGAACCAATATGATAGAAAACACGCTATATAGCTTACGAAAAGCAATATAACAGGGGAGACAAATAGAATTTGTCTGGGTACCATCCCACATACAACTCCAGGGCAACGATCTAGCCGATCAAGCCGCCAATGAAGCACTTTCCACCAATTACAGAGTAGATATAGGGTACTGTACCCGCGAAATCTACACCAAAATACAACTATACACAAATAACCATTGGCAACAACAGTGGGACGAAAACTAGTCACACTCAACTCTACAATATACAAAACAAGGTCGAACGCCACATCAAATAGAAATCACTACCAAACCACAGAGATAATCATATCATAAATAGGCTCAGGACAGGCAAAACCAAATTGTACAATAGCATGGACAAATATCTCACCAAAAGCCAACCCAATAGACCGAACTGCCCACACTGCGCCAAGACTGAAACCATTGAACACATATTCAATGAATGTCCAGCCTACAACACACAAAGAATAGAATTTCAAACCAAACAGTCAAAACTCAAAGCACCATACACATATCCTACCTTCTTTAAACCAAAATGCAACAAAAATATCAGAAACTCCCATGAAAACATCATTAACTACCTGCAACAAATCCAAAAATCTGCAGCTCTATAAACACATGTTACAAAAGGTGAAGATTGAAACAACAAAAGGATTGAAATTTTACAATGTTTTCCATCACGTCCGCCTTTACTCATAATCATACACCTTGATTCAAGAAAAGGATTGAAATCATACAATGCTTTCCATCACGTCCGCCTAATACCATACAACTCAAACAATGCATACACCTTGAAATAAAAAAGGTGATTGAAACTAATAAATGATTTCCATCACGTCCGCTCTAAGTCATACAAGAGTGCTGGCGGGTTGTTGAACAGAGCGGACGTGTTTTCTGAGCTCCCGGACTTTCTCACAAATTCAATAATTCTGAGAATTATGCTCACTTATTAAACTTATTATAAAATATAAAACTAAAAAAAAAGAAGAATTTATATCCATTGTAATAAGAACCCTAGCAATTATTACTCCTTACCTTTAGTCAATTTAGCCTTAGTTATAAGCATAAATAATTAAATCATAACAATAATCATAACTATTTATAACATACATTTACTGTATGTGTATTTTAATTTTCCTTATAGTAACTTTATATACTCTAATTAGTATTGATAACCATCTATAATACAATAACTAAGCTCATAATGAGAATGAAATACCATAAAACATAATTTGCTTAAAAACTAAAATAGAAAAAAATATTGAACTAAATTAGAATTGAAATTTCGGCTTTTATCATCTAATCAAAACCGACGAGACAACAACCTTATAATTTTAAATCATCCAATATTACTGAATCAAAAGGATTCAGGACCTCATAGGAGGGAGGAGGGGAACCAACATCAAAAGAGAAGCCCACAACAAACCATCAAGAAGAACAAATCATCAGTATCAAATAAAGGGATTCAATAAGCCTGTATCGGAACCCTAATAACCCATCCCCGCATACAAACATATACATAACTGCAAGCATCATACCTAGTCCATACCATAAAACAGGCGCTAGGACTCATACTAGCACAAGCATGGGTGGATCCTGACTCCTATAAGCCGTATATATATATATATATATATATATATATATATATATATATATATATATATATATATATATATATATATATATAGGATAAGATTTCCCACCATAACAAGGACAAAAAGGTCAAGGACGATAAGGGAAATTCAGGAATCTCCCACCTGATAGACCTAACTCCCAGGAGCGGAGTAGACCGATTAGTCCGACGCACACAAAGACAGAAAAGTAACCTGGTAAAGGCTACAATCACAAAAGTGAATAAAACGGACAAACAATTAGCGATGGACAATCCGTTCCGCGCGGCCAACTGTTCGAAAATAAGTCTACAACCTATGTCTTCACTTTGGCCTGGAAGACCCAACATTAAAACGAGATCCTTTGAAAAGGCAGTCAAAATTAAAAACCAAACATTGTCAAAGCGGTGATAAATGTCAAAATTAGGTGACATACACCTAGAGATTGAGTTAATTTTTTAAGAACCATATAAGTACGCTAAGTACGCAAAATTCAACCTCATCAAAATATATTCAAAATTCATAACTCGGGAACATTTGGATAATTGAATAGGTGGCTAACACATCATTGGTATAGGGACACCCGTAGGAAACACTGGTTAAATTTGATAATAATCCTCCTGAGATAAAGCTAGGTGAACTTAGACCTTGGGGACTTTAGTAGGCGGGAGTTGAGGCGGAAGGCCGTTACGCTCTGTTACAATACGCAGCCAACCAAAGGGTCTTATGGTCAGCCAATAAAGGTCAGCACCACGACCAAAAGCCCAGCCCTAGGGCTAAGCGCCTCCCTGGATAGCAATGTTACCGAAAGGTAACATCCGGTCAAGGCGGTGAGCCACGCGCCACGCGCCGGGGCAAAAGTGTCTAGCACTGAGACACGGGTGAGCCCGGACCCGGAAGGGAGAGAGAAAATTAGCCCTTTTCAGGGCTTAAAGTCATAAAACACTAGAATGTATACATGGCTGTAAAAACATATGAAACGAAACGAAACGAACAAAAGATTTAGAATACACACATTAACCTTCACAAACAAGAACGCTAATGAAGTTAATAAGGTATAATAATAATAACTAAAATCCAAAATACTAACGGATTAATACAAAACTATAAGGATAGAAGATACCTGAAAAACCAAAAGAAATAACATAAATAACCAACTTTAAAAAAGAAGAAAAACACAAAAATTAAAAATATACAAATCTTATTAGGACTTTAGAGAATAATAATCTAAAACATACAAACACCAAATACACTACTAAAGCAAAACAACAGTTAAAGACAAATTAAATACAATTAGAAAAATAAGGCTACAATAGATAAATAATTACTAAAGGTACTTTAATACAATAACGATAACGATAACTAAACAAGACAAGAAATGATATAACTAAAAAAGACAAATAGAAACAGAGTCAACACATCTTCACAATAACCAAAGCGAAGCAATAAAATAAATAAAAGCCAAAATGATAACAAGAAAGGGGAGAGGGATTGAAATGTCTAAAAAAAAGGGGGGGATAGTGTTTTCCATCACGTCCGCTAAACATCATGAGGGAAAGAACAGCAAGCAGACAATATGAAATAGGAGTTATATGAGGTGAAGTACAAGAAGACGGACGTGTTTTTTCTTAGCTCTCAGATTTAAGGATAATATTGGATGATTCACTTCACACTAAGGATAGTGCACTAGGAAACTATGGTAAAGTAAATTTTACTTAACTACTAAACTACTAAATTGATAAAAAATCTATTCCAATTCTAATATAAATTAATTGTTGTTACAAAATCCACGATGTACGAATTACTCAAGCCAACTAGTACTGAAATTTATCAACCAAACTACTACTTTTTACTACTAACGATTTAAATATAATCCCCTTTCCAAATTCTACAAATTCTGTAACATTACAGATAAAAATGAAAACTATTAATTAAAGAATCCCTCTATTCCTTTGTTCTCACGGAAAATTCCGTTATTCCTTTGTTCCTTTGTTCCCACGGAAGCAAACACGTGGGCGGCCGAAGCATGCTGAACAATGATACTACCTCAACACATTAACCTCAAACAATATATTAGAAATACTTAATTGCACATTCTTACATGAATATTCAGTTAGGGTTTAAAAAAAAAATTATTATACTAAAAATATATACATAGTATAATCAGTCAAAATATAGATTGAACAGTGTTACTACTACCCCAACTCAACATTAAACAACATATTAGATATACTTAAGCATACAACCAGTATATGGAGATACATGTAAGGTTAAGGGAAATAAATTTAATTAAAAAATATATACATAATATGGGCGCTTAGGGTGTGGGCTGAATAGAGATACTTTATCGCAGCAGTAGACCTTAACAATATATTAGGAATACTTATTAAAAAAAATAAAATAATAATAATAATAAAAATATTAATAATTGGTTGGTTGATGAAGACGGGAGTTGGTGGTAATAATAATAATAATAATAATAATAATAATAATAATAATAATAATAATAATAATAATAATAATCACATTAATAATAAACTCCAACCGACAGCAAATTCCTCTTTCAACATTCAGGGCTTATTAATATACCAACTTACAAATCAGGTAGTGCGAAATACATAAGGCCTTAAACAAAGACTACAGCTGATTGGCCGAATAAAGCCACAATCTAAAACAGCAAAGAACATGTTACCTTGAGTTAACAGAAGGATTGAAAACCAAATTCTACACCAACCAATCAAAATCTGGCACTCGACGTAAATAGAACCAGATGTGGACAAACGCACCACATAACTATTAATAAGTAAATATAATTTTTCAGATTACGAAAACAAATTACGATAGAACTGAATCATCCATTATTATTCAGTAAATAATATAACATAAAGAAGAAAACTGAGAACCACACAGAGAGAAGAGGGATGAAAACAACAAGATAGCTGAATCATACCTACTGGAAATTCTTAAAATATTCAAATAAAGGGAATCTATAAGCCGGTATTGAATCCCCCATAACCCATCCCCGCATACAAACACCAAAATACTCGCAAACATCATACCTAGTCCATATCATAAAACAGGCGCTAGGACTCATACTAGCACAAGCCTGAGTGGATCCTGAAACCTATAAGCACTGTATAGGCTAAGATTTCCCACCATGATAAGGACATATAGGTCAAGACCGATAAACAAGGGTAACTCAGGAACCTCCCCCCCCCTGATATCCATAACTCCCAGGAGCGGAGTAGACCGAGTGACCGAAATAGCATATAATCTACTCCACGAATAAAAAAAGAAAAGAAAAGAAAAATAAAAAGAAAAAAATATAATAAAAAATAAATATATATATAATAATCCCCATTGTCGTTCTAATGATAGGGGGATTAAATGAAAAGATTACATTTCATCAAAGCCAATTAATATACTGGAAGCTCTACCAGTGTATGTCCATAACTCCCAGTAGCGGAGTAGACCGAGTGACCGATAAAGCGCATAATCTACTCCACGAGTAGAAAAATAAATAAATAAATAAATATATATATAAATAAATAAATATATATATATATATATATATATTTATATATAAAGAATACAAATCATATGGCGAATAACAACCCTCTCAAGCGTACTGGATCCACCAAGGGATCACGTTTGTCAGGGATTAATTAAAATAGATGCAATAAACTGACGACGAACAGTACGAAACTAGTAACTAACTAGCCTAAGCGCTTTCGACTCTTAATGAGTCTTTTTCAAAGGCAAATACAAAACATAGTTACGACAAACAAATAAACACAAAAACGTTGCGTTTGTAAACCTCTACATTTCTATCTTCACATGTGCTAAAACTATAAATAAAACCAGCTTGTATAGACTAGTTGCGGAAACTGAAAACGTTGTATAATTCCCTAAAAGTCTACAAGCCAAAGCGACATCTATTTTTATTTTGTGTACATATGTAACGCAGATTATATCCCGGATATTTGGTTCTATACCGGTTATTCTTATAGTAAAAATTGAAGGATAAGAAGATTTAGAAAATGTTAAATTCTACTAGTGCATAGTTTTCATTTTCTAGTCTTCTTGGTTTAGACCGCTTGGTTTCAATGTTCTAAGGCGGCGTATCCAGTATGATTCCTTTTCCTTCCTGGTTTCGGAACTCCAGCTGTGGTTGTTGGCAATAGCGATAAGTATTATATCACTGAAAGTGTGGCCAGGGGAGGAGAAGTGTTCTGCGACCGGGCTTCTGTACAGCTTTTTTGTCATCCAATCAGATCTATGAAGGTTTATCCTTATGTGTAGCTTTTCAGTTTCTCCCACGTACTGAAGGCCACAGATCTTACATGTGATGAGATAAATCACATTCTCTGTTTTGCACGTTTTGTTTGGACCATGTATGTTTAGTTTTTCTTTAGTCACTGTGCTAGTGAATGTCTTGGTCTCTATCATATGTTGACAGGTTTTGCATCTTTTATCGCCACAGGGTCCAGATTGACTAGGTTGGTTTTGACTAGCGATTGTTGTTAGCTTAGCCCTGACTAGGATGTCCTTTAGGTTTTTTTGGTCTCCGGTAAGCTACTACAGGTTTGTTCGGAAGTATTAGGTTTAGTATGTCTGACGATTGCACGGTTGGCCAGTGGTTTGCGATGATTTTACCTACTTTGGGATTGTCTGGGTGATAGGTCAGAATAAATGGTATCCTATCAACCTTTTCTTTCTGTCCATATCTGAGTAGGTCATCACGGTTTGTTTGTTTGGCCCTTTGGATTGCCTCCGCAATCAGGTCTTTGTCGTAGCCTCGGTAAATTAAATGTTTAGCCAGCTCTTCAGACCTTTCTAGGAATCTTTCATCGTCGGAGCAGATTCTGCGTATCCTCAGTGCCTGGCTATATGGAATGTTCTTAATGCAGTGTTTTGGATGACAGCTGGTTAGGAGAAGATACTGGTGTTTGTCGGTTGGTTTCGAGTAGATGTCTGTGTGTAATTTGTTTTCCACCAGTCTGGTTGTTGTGTCCAGGAAAACATGGTTTGAGTTGGAAATTTCTGCCGTGAATTTTATTGAAGGATGGAAGTTGTTTGCCTTTGAAATGAAGTCATCCAGACTTTCTCTTCCATACTGCCACTTCATTTCTATATCATCGATAAAGCGTACCCACTGGTATGGTGTACGCTCAACCGATGCTAAGAGCTTTCCCTCAAGTTTTCCCATGAAAATGTTAGCATACGAAGGGGCCATTTTAGTACCCATTGCAGTTCCATTGATTTGTAGGTAGTTTTCTTCATTAAATTCAAAGTTGTTGAGTTTTAGGACAAGCTCCAGGAGTTGGATTAAGAAGTGTGTGGGTGGATTGTTTACAGTTCTTGTTTCCCATGCTTCGCTACATGCCTGTAACCCTTCGTTGTGCGGTATGTTGGTGTACAAAGATGTGACGTCTAAGGAAGCAAGTAATGTATCTGGCAGTAATGGTTCACTAGCTTTGCTTTTTATGAGATAATATGTCGTGTCTTGAAGATATGATGGTAATTTGTGGACATGTGGTCTCATAAAATGATCTAAATATTCTGATATCCTTTCTGTGGGGTGCCCGTTACCTGAGATTATAGGTCTGCCAGGGTTTCCTTGTTTGTGGATTTTGGGTAGAAGATAACAACAATCGCTAGTCAAAACCAACCTAGTCAATCTGGACCCTGTGGCGATAAAAGATGCAAAACCTGTCAACATATGATAGAGACCAAGACATTCACTAGCACAGTGACTAAAGAAAAACTAAACATACATGGTCCAAACAAAACGTGCAAAACAGAGAATGTGATTTATCTCATCACATGTAAGATCTGTGGCCTTCAGTACGTGGGAGAAACTGAAAAGCTACACATAAGGATAAACCTTCATAGATCTGATTGGATGACAAAAAAGCTGTACAGAAGCCCGGTCGCAGAACACTTCTCCTCCCCTGGCCACACTTTCAGTGATATAATACTTATCGCTATTGCCAACAACCACAGCTGGAGTTCCGAAACCAGGAAGGAAAAGGAATCATACTGGATACGCCGCCTTAGAACATTGAAACCAAGTGGTCTAAACCAAGAAGACTAGAAAATGAAAACTATGCACTAGTAGAATTTAACATTTTCTAAATCTTCTTATCCTTCAATTTTTACTATAAGAATAACCGGTATAGAACCAAATATCCGGGATATAATCTGCGTTACATATGTACACAAAGTAAAAATAGATGTCGCTTTGGCTTGTAGACTTTTAGGGAATTATACAACGTTTTCAGTTTCCGCAACTAGTCTATACAAGCTGGTTGTATTTATAGTTTTAGCACATGTGAAGATAGAAATGTAGAGGTTTACAAACGCAACGTTTTTGTGTTTATTTGTTTGTCGTAACTATGTTTTGTATTTGCCTTTGAAAAAGACTCATTAAGAGTCGAAAGCGCTTAGGCTAGTTAGTTACTAGTTTCGTACTGTTCGTCGTCAGTTTATTGCATCTATTTTAATTAATCCCTGACAAACGTGATCCCTTGGTGGATCCAGTACGCTTGAGAGGGTTGTTATTCGCCATATGATTTGTATTCTTTATATATATATATATATATATATATATATATATATATATATATATATATATATATATATATATATATATATATATATATATATAATCCCCATAGTCGTTCTAATGATAGGGGGATTAAATGAAAAGATTACATTTCATCAAAGCCAATTAATATACTGGAAGCTCTACCAGTGTATGTCCGAGGCGGAGAATTGGAGCCGACCAATTCTCAAACATGTAAGGCAGGGGGATACAGTCAGCTCCTATTGGATACAACGAAGGAGGGAAGTAACCACAACTAGAACAAGATGGCGGATTCAACAAACAAGCAGATGGATGATGCGGGTCCAGCCCAAATCCGACAACCCCAGGAAACAATACCAGCACTACCCTGAGGGCAGAATGAAAAGAAAACAAATTTTTATTGCCAATAAAGAAAAGCACAAAATTGCCTTTCATTGCAAAAGGGATAGTTAGTCAGCTCCAGCTAACATCCCAAAAGCCCAACCCAGCACACACACAAACAGACTACACTTCAAAACAAATCAAGAGACCAGGCAGTACTAACCACCTCCCCACTGCTGTCTCAAAACCCCAACCCTGGTACGGACAACGATCAGCGATGAACAGTCCGGGCCGCGCCGCCAACTGTTCGAAACGAAAAACCTACAACTTATGTCTTCACTTTGGCTCTGCGGACCTACGGCTCAAACAAGATCTTTTGGCAAGGCGGTCAAAATTACACAACCATACAAACCAAAGCGGTGATAAATCTAATAAATAGGCGGCAAACGCCTAAATATTGGTAACTTTTTACAAACATTATAAGTACGCCAAGTACGCAAAATTCCAATTACAAATATTTATTCCAAATTCACAACTCAGGCTCATTAGGACAATTGCACAGGTGGCTTACACAACATTGACATAGGGATACCAATAGGAAAAACTGGTATATATTTGACAAAAAAATCCACCCAATTGAAATAAAATTGGGTGGATAATAACTTGGGGACTTTGGTGGTGCGGGAGTGGCGGACTGGGTTGGGGAGTGGATTGCGGTTCTGTCATTTCTGGAGCTTAAGATTGGGAATCACAATAGATACGATACGGGTCTTTTTTGAGGTCCCTGATCTCTAGGGTTCAGAAAAAGGCCAAGCGCCCTCCAGGGGGGGGACCACAGACCACGCCCGGGACTGTGGCATACTCCCCAGAGGGACTGCAGTGCATGCCCGGGACTGTAAGCAGTCGTATAAGCCTCAGGGCAGCAAGCGACGTAAACGAGAATACAATACAATATGGAAATAGATTCCTCGCTGGACTGTGGAACAGAGCGGACGTGTTTTTTTCTGAGCTCCCGGGCTTTAAGGATAATATTGGATGATTCACTTCATATTAAGGATATTACACTAGGAAAAGCTAAGGTAAAGTAAAATCTACTTAATGCTACTGAATTTATGAAAGTCTATTTAAAATCTATTTTACCTCATAACTATAAATTAATTGTCTTTACCAAAAAAAACAATGTAATAATAATTCAGGCCAACTAGTATTGGAATTTATCACCTCAAACAACTCTTTCTACAACTAACGATGTAAATATACCCTCCTTTACAAATTTTTACAAATTTCTTAACATATTGGATAAAAACCAAAACTATTAATTAAAAAATTCCTTTGTTCCTTTGTTCTTACGGAAAAATTCCTTTGTTCCTTTGCTCTTACGGAAACAAACACGTGAGCAGCCAAAAATATATACTGAACAGTGGTACTACTCCACAACAATAACCTCCAACAATATATTATAAATACTTAATCATACAACCCCTACATGAATATTCATTAAAAAGTTTATGGAAAATAAAATTAATTTTAAAAACATAAAAAAATCTTACCAGCAAGGAAATTCCCCTTTCAACATACCGGGCTAATATTATACCAGCTTACAAATCAGGTAATACGAAAGACCCTAATCTAAGGCTGCATCTGATTGGCCGAATATATCCGCGCTTTAACCACAAAAGAAACGTTCAATCTTGAACTAAAAGAAGGATTGAAAACCAAAATCTATACCAACCAATCAAAACTTAGCACTCGAATGACGTAAGCAGAAAACAAGTTTAGCCCAAACAACCCACAAAACTAATAATAAGTACACACTACTTTTCAATTAACAAGAAAAATTACGATAAAACTGAATCATCCAATATTACACAGTAAATAAAACGATAAAAGGATAAGAATACTGGAAATCATACAGGAAGGAGAGGGGAAGGAAATCAACAAGATAGCTGAAACACACCTACAGAAAGTACAACATAATAATATCAAATAAAGGGAATCAATAAGCCTGTATCGAAACCCTAATAACCCATCCCCGCATACAAACACCAACATACTCGCAAACACCATACCTAGTCCATAACATAAAACAGGCGCTAGGACTCATACTAGCACAAGCCTGGGTGGATCCTGAAACCTATAAGCACTGTATAGGCTAAGATTTCCCATGACAAAGACATATAGGTCAAGACCGATAGCAAAGGGCAAAATCAGGAACCTCCCACCTGATATCCCTAACTCCCAGGAGCGGAGTTAACCGATTGGCTGAACAAGAGTAAAAACTACTCCACGAGGAGTAGAAATAATAAAATGTACCGACAGAATGACAGTTACAAGACTTGAAGGCACTACCAAGTCAAGCGGGATCTTGGACCCGACCAAGACCCAAAATAAACAATAATCCCCATAGTCGTTCTAACGATAGGGGGATTTAGTGAAAATATTACATAACATCATATATAACCATTAAGCTGGATGCTCCACCAGTATATGTCCGAAGCGGAGAATTGGATCCGGCCAATTCTCAAACATGAAAAGGCAATGGGATACAGTCAGCTCCTACTGATGGCGGAATCAACACGACCTGACGACTCTACTGCAGATCAACAAAGGGATGATGTGGGACCGTCCCAAGTCCGTAAAACCAAGGAAGCAGTACCAACACAACCCTGAGGGTAGAATGAAAAGATTACTAATTCTCATTGCCACTAAAGACAAGTACGAAATTGCCTTTAAATGAAAAGGGATAGTTAGTCAGCACCAGCTAACATCCCAAACACCAAACCCAGCACGCACACAAGCAGACCACACTTTAAAACAAATCAAGGGACTATGCAGAACTAACCACCTTCCTACTGCTGTCTCAAAACCCCAACCCTGGTACGGACAAACGATTAGCGATGAACAGTCCGGGCCGCGCGGCCAACTGTTCAAAAACGAAAAGCCTACAACCTATGTCTTCACTTTGGCTCTGAAGACCTACGGCCCAAACAAGATTCTTTGGCAAGGCGGTCAAAATTACACAACCAACCAAACCAAAGGGGTGATAAATTTATTAAATAGGCGGCATACGCCTAAAGATTCGTATTTTTGCGTACATTATAAGTACGCCAAGTACGCAAAATTCCAATTACAATTATTTATTCCAAATCCACAACTCAGGCTCATTAGGCCAATTGCACAGGTGGCTCACACAACATTGATATAGGGATACCAATAGGAAAAACTGGTCTATATTTGATAAAAAAAATCCACCTAACTGAAATAAAGTTAGTTGGATATTAACTTGGGGACATTGGTGGGGCGGGAGTCGCGTCCCGGGTAGGAGATTCAGTTGCGGTTCTGTCATTTTTGAGCTTAGAATCAAGTTGAGAATAAAAATGCTAACATAAGGGTCTTTATTTGAGATCCCTGACCCCTAGGGTCAGGAAAAGGCCTAGCATCAAAGGCCAAGCGCCCTCTCGGGGGACCACAGTCCATGCCCGGGACTGTAGACCACTTCCCAGAGGGACCGCAGTCCATGCCCGGGACTGTAAGCAGTCGTATAAGCCTCACGGCAGCAAGCGACTTAAATTGTTCATTGACATTGACCAGAGGAAAGAGACAGAGGAAAGAAGAGCAAAGGCAAGCTACACAGAACAACAACACATCCTAATTGTACAATAAAAGTACAATATAAGCGGGCGACAGTAAATAATCAACCACAAGGCCGAAAGGCCGCATACAAATGAAAAGACCGACAGTAACGCAATTGCCACAAGGGGTTCGATGATTCACAATCTGACAACCTCAAAACAATGTATAATAAAACAGACCCCCCTCCTCAAATAAGGTTCCTGAAGCTTCTTGCTCAGAGTGCCCGATAACCCGCACCCCCCACACACCCCGAAGACCCGCACACACACACACACACACACCCCAAGACCAAAAGCTTCCTCGATGGGGAAGGACCCACACAACAACTCGCAACAGGGAACCACTGTAGCACTAAACAAATGGCCCAAGCCCAAACAAATAAACACAACGCAAACCTTCAAATAAGGGACAGCTGAAATAAAGCAAATCCCGATAACCCGCACACATAACCCCAACCGGATAACGCAACCTACCTCGATGAGGAAGGTTACCTTCTACACAAAAGAAAAGACAAAAACTCCCTTGTCGTTTTAACGGCAGGAGTATTAAGAAAAGATCAAACAAATCATATGCCATTGGGTTCACAATGGCAAGAGCCCTCTTTTGAACAGACAACTCACAGTTGGCCCTTAAAAGCATAATTTGACTTGTCAAACACAACCAAGAAAAGACACCCAAATAAGATCACCAAAAACATAGGGTGCCTTAATACCCGAACCAAATTACAAACAAAAAGAAATCACAACACAGCAAGAAAGTACACTTTGTACATCACAATAACTAAACAACTAGGAAATTTCACAACTCAGAGACATTTGAAACGTATGTAACAAATACATGTTTGGCTGGTAGGAACAACCCCCACCTCCACTAGGCAACGGGAGATAGCTGACCCCCTAGCATTACACCTTAACCGCAGGAGGGGTGAAACACGACATCCATTGCCGCTACCGTCACCAACAGAGGAAAAGAAGAAAAGGAGGCGCCCTGGAGCCACGCAAAACATCTATAAAAAAGACAAATTGCCCTACACGGATGTGGGGTGGCCCCAGGGTAAAGACGAAGATTTTAAAACGATACCTAAATCAAACAGGCGCACCCTTTCTGGGACACTTTCCTTTGCCTTTTCCAAGACCGGAGGTCGAGACATTCAAACTGTTTTCAATGATACCCAACCAAAGGTCTGTTAAGGTCGACTTAAGGTCAAGCACAAGACCAAAAGCCCAGCCCGACGGCTAAGCGCCTCCCTGGATAGCAACGACACCGAAAGGTGGCGTACGGCTAGAGTGGAAAACCACCGGGGGGGGGGGCTACTAGGCGCACACGCTGGGGCAAAAGTGTCTAGCACTGAGACACGGGTGAGCCCTGCCTCGGAAGGAGGGGAGGCCACTAGCCCTTTTCAGGGCTTTAACCAGTCATAATACACGAGAGTGGACACATGACTATAATAACAGTTCGGTTCGGTTCAGTTCGGTTTACTTGCGACCAATTTACTATCATTCAAGCTTGCGTTTACTTGAGCCACATTTACGATTTAAGTAAACATGATGTTTCTAACAAAACATTAGACCATGTTAACTAATAATAATAATAATAATAATAATAATAATAATAATAATAATAATAATAATAATAATAATAATAATAATAATAATATTATTATTATTATTATTATTATTACTTATAATATATATAATATTATTATAATATATTATTATAATATTATTTATTTATAATAATAATAATAATAATAATAATAATAATAATAATATTATTATTATTATTATTATTATTACTATTATTATTATCATTATTATTATTAAAGATAATTACATTTAAGGATATAAAAATGAGATAAAGAGATTAACAAGTCATTCTTTAACACACATGATTCAACTACAGGGTGGTAACATTAGTGCTTGGGTAGCATTTTCACCTTTCTTAACACAGGATTAGAAGACATCATCAAAATCGATGTCAATGACAATGCCTGATACCTTTGTGCAAGTTACGTCGATGGTTGTTACTGTAGGTAAAGGTTTCAATTGGTACGTTTGCGTTATGTAGTAGGCTGGCCTTTTTCTCTCCAGATGGTTGATAAGATCTTCGATTTCATTATTTTATTAAAGACGATTTTATCTTGGACAATGAGCATCTGTTTAGTTCGTCCACCTTTCTTAATTTGTTTTTCATTTTGAATCTTTCGCCTTTGCTGCTGTATTCGCATTACTTCGACGGAAAATCTAGTAATCACTCCTCCAGGTAATAAACATAAATCATGTTTCAAAATAAAAATATTTTCCAAGTGCAGATTCTTGCATCTGTGATTGGTATCAATGCCAGTTTATGATTTTTGAAACTAAAATGTGTTTCAATGTGAATGTAAGTGATTTCTTACATATCATTAGGCTATATTGAATACAAAGGATATTAATTACTGTGCGTTTAAGTAAATACTGTTTGTTTTAACACTCTCAGATGAACAATACAAAGGAAGCTGGTACCAATCAAGTGACTCCAACGATGAAACAAGTTAGTACTAGATTTAAAATAATCATGGGAATTGCCTTTCAAATTAATCAGCAAATGTGCGTATGGTCAGAATATATTATCGTTGCATTCACCCAAGATTATGCACGACGACATTCCCTAATATATAGTCAGTAGTTGTGCATGTGAAATGACTCATGGACGTTTAATCAGTTTGAAATAATGGGTATTGAGAATGAATTCTTGTTCTTTTTAAATAAAGTTGCGTGAAAGATATTGGTAATGGTATGATGTCAAAACTTAAGTCTTCCATATCATCTTCATTTAACAGGTCTTTGAAGATGATGATACGATCTTGACTGAAGTCAAAATGCTTCGAGGGGAATACTCTTAATATATGACATTTATATTCTTGAATTTCATTGAGTACCAAATGAACTAATTGCCACTATCTGTAACAAGAGAGGATATTTTGTGCATGGTGAAAAACAACAGTTGTGCTCAATCAAATCCTGGACAAATTCAATTTTATCAATAACGCTAGGTCATGCAATCAAACTATTAAGGGTTAAGGGAAATACTAGGTCAGCGATCTTTGACGGTCTGATTACAAGAAACGATCATCGTTAATATATAATAGATTAACATATTGTTAATGCAGCAACGATCTCGATAATGCACGTATCGTTGGTATTTCTTTATTTTCCCCATCATTATCCACCTGGATTATTACTGTAGCAGTTGTTTTCTAGCTGTCTCAGGCTTTTGCAATCAATGTATCTTTTGCATACAAGAAATGCTGGTTTATTATGGAATGTTGTTTGACAGCTAGAGTTCAATTTATATATTAGAATTCAAAATTAACTAATTTATACAAATTCTCTCTCTAACAAACACTCATTTATATATACTAATAAGAAGATATATATATATATATATATATATATATATATATATATATATATATCTTCTTATTAGTCTTCTTATTACTAAAAAACAATACTTTATAGGCAGTCTAACACACTATCATGGCCAGTTCCACTTTTTCAAACTTTGTTACAGATAACATCTATTCAAACATATAATGTTGCAATTGTCTACAAAATATACGTGTGCTCTATTTAAATTTGAAGCATATTAGTATATTTAGACAATACCACGTTTGTACAGATCACATGTTATTATGTTGACTTATATTGGTACTTTAGAGCATGATCGACTAAAAGAAAGATTTAAAAATTCTACGGTACAGACATTGAATAGTCCCATTGCTTGATGCTTAGAAACGTTAACTTATATCACACTCTGGAATATTCTGAGAATAAAAATGGATCTGCATTCGTGGTTAAGTAACAAGAATAGTTTTCAAGAAAATTAAAAATCTATTAATTTCTTTTGGGTAGTTTAAGTCCCTATTGCATATCTATTTAAACCAAATCGCTATGATTATAACAGTTCTAACATGATATTATAGTCCAAATAATGTTTAATTTATTTTCAACTGATCGGTAGAAACAAATGTGTATCCTCTCGAATGATATACATTACAAAATCAAACACGTTTGCAGAGGTACAGCAGGAATACAAGAAGTGAAAATGACAATAAAATTGAAATGAAACGGATTGCTCACTGCTCTCTTTAAATACGGTCTATTGAGACTGCCTTTGACTTTCGCAAATGGACCTCTTGTGAGAAAATATGCTTCTTAATTTGCGCAGAATGGGTCTATTCTCGTGACATAGCAACACCAATGCGAAGGTACTAAATTATTCTAGAAAATCCCATCAGCCACTGAGAAATATGCCATAAGCGCCTTTGAAGTCATTATTAAAGATCATTATTAAGAATTGTCAATACATATGTCTTGATATATCCTATGCAATATTATGGTCTTGACCATTGTTGTGTCATATTAACTTTACGCCATTTACACCATAACAACTGGTGGAAACATCAGTGAATATGCCCTGGATTGATTGTTAATTATATAGCTCCCCGATACAGGAGAAATAGTTGTTTATTACGTCCAGCTTTGGATATTAATTTTCCTTGAACATTGCAACAAAATTTAAGGAAGCGTGTAGATGTGACGTTTTCTTTTAAATAAGATTCAACTTGCTCGCAACATATTACTGTAGCAAAATGAATTAGAGGTATTTTTAAACATTTAAATCAACAATATATAAATCCTGAAAACTCGTACATTACCATATGGTACCAGAGTAGATGGACACCGTTTTTAATTGTTTTTATTTTGTCACTTCGTTTATAACTTTATATTTTTGATGGCATCTAGGAACTAAACATTCAGATACCTTGCATAAAAGGGTCTCCTTCGGACATGGCACTTATCACCACTGGTAGATTCAAATCCAAATGGGATTTCCTTGGTATTCACTGTAAAAAAAAATAAAAACAAAGTTTCCATTAATTGACATTATTCTCTTTATTTATCGGCTCTTATTTCTTCTTATACAAACGTGACATACCAATATCGAATACACTTAAATTTATCACACACAACGAGGCTTAAGGTACATTACATGTATCTATTTCCAGGTAGAATTTGGATTTTTTCAAAATGTTTCATTTGCTCTGTGTACATTTTTAAGTGTTTTTGGTAAAAAAATATTGGAAATTTTAATGTGTTCAAGAGATCACGTGAATCTCATTTTACATAATACATGTTATTTGTGAGCTTCTCATTTCAGGCAAGTGACCAATCATATTTTTGTATTTATTTTTCTTTCTTTATCATTTCGTGACTGTGTAGGATAATTTAATTTGTATCAATTGTATGATAGGATTGTGAGATTCTGTGTATTTGTGTTTTATATATATATATATATATATATATATATATATATATATATATATATATATATATATATATATATATATATATATATATATATATATATATATATATATGCTGGATGGTTGGTTGAAATTTTACGGCGCACCAGCACAATGAGGCTATTTAGCGCCAGACAAAATGTCGCATCTATCATTATTTACAAGCGATACGAAACCAAAACATTAAAGGTAAAACGTTAAAAAGGCAACGGCGATAAATAAAGTTTCCCGATCAACGGGGTGTGGAAATAATGTATGACAACGAAAACAGATGAATAGTAATTGAAATTTAGTGACCGTACATATATAGCACATAACTATGTTCAAGTGATAACATGAAAGCTATAACTTATGATAAATATTTACTTTCTTAATGACGTCTATAACATAAGAAATGCTAACTGTATCCAAGAGCCCCCCCATGTCTTGTACATTGTAATATATGTTGGAGGTCTAAACACTACAGCATAAAATGCTTAACAGTGAATGGCTCATTGCAAGATATGCACTCTGGTGGGTTTTCTCCCTTTAGTATCTAGGAGTGGGTTAAATAAGTATGACCGATTCGAATTCTTGCAATGACTACATCCTCTCTACGGACGGCTCTGTTGGAAGGAGTCCATTATCCTAAGGTTGGCTTGATGGCATGAAGCTTGTTATCCGCGGCATCATTCCATGATGCCTGTCATTTTTGACGTAAACAATTTTTGATTCTACGTTTAAAATTAGTATATGTTTATCTTTTAAAATCAGATGGTTCTAATGATAGGGCAGTTTTAGCAGCGCGGTCTACTTTATCGTTACCTATAATTCCAACATGATTGGGAAACTAACAGTATACTATTTTATGCGAGGTTCTCAGTTCAGTATGTTTAAGGAGAACATTAGCTAATAGTGGATTCTCGAGTTTTATATTAAGTAGTGACTGAAGCATTCACAGTGAATCGGACAAGATGATGCTTTTAACATACGCTTGCTAGCAATGTATGTTCTAGTGATAGGGCCATTTTTGCAGCGGTCTGCTTTTTCATTACCTTTATTGCCAATATGGCTGGGTAACCAACAGCTAGTATACTATATTGTGGGAGGTAATCAGCTTAGCATGTTTCAAGGGAATATTTGTTAATAATCGGTTCTACAGTTTTCTATTATGTAATGACTTAAGTACTGAAAGTAAGTCAAAGAAGATGCTGCTGTTTAAAAATACGTTTGTTTTCAATATAAGATAGAGCAAGGTTTAGATTGCTCTGATTTCGGCTGAAAAAATTGCGTACCATTTGGCAAAAGAACTTTTGTCGTGTTTTCCACTAACGAAGGCTGCAGCAGCTTTTTCCTTATCTTTTGATCCATCAGTTTATATTCCTGTATAATTTTTAAATTGAATGAGGAGTTCATGGTAATAGTTGTGGAAGATGGATGGGTTTCTCTTCGATTTTTTCCATCTTGTAGCGTGAAAAGTACCCTTGGTTGCTCTTGTAGCCAAGGTGGTGTTTCGGAGACGGTCGTTTTCAGAATTTTTGAAAGATCAAATTGTGTACTTTTAAGGAATGGTTATTTTCGAATGCCAAAGGTAGGTGTGACAGTTGGTTTATTTTCATAGAAGGTTTTATATATGGGTTCAGAAACAGCCGAAAAAGCTGTTTCAGAGGGTTTGATCTTAACATGAGAGTGTAAGGTGCGGAAATCAATTCTCTACGTTGGGATAAAGATGGTTCGTTAGCTTCAACGAGCAGGATTTCGCACTGGAATGTCTTAAATGCTCCCAGGGCAAGTCTTATTCCCTGATGATGGATTGCGTCAAGCATCTTCTAATAGGACTTCCTAGCTGAACAATAGACAATGCAACTATAATCTCATTTAAAGTGGATAAACGTTCTGTATAAACTTAGTATGACTCTCCTATGAGTACCCCAATCAGTGTGCGCTACTACTTTAAATAAATCTAGAGATTTAAAACATTTAGCTTTCAAATGTTTCAGATGTGGAATAAAAATCAGTTTTCTATCAAAGATAATGCCTAAAAAAATTTTTTCTTCAACAAATGGAATAGGTGTTCCGTCCAACGGGAGTTTAGGTCCATCATGATGTCTTCGTAACTGACAGAAATGCATACAGACAGTTTTTGATTTCGAGAATTTGAAACCGTTATTATTGGCCTGATATTTTGTTGATATTTTGCTGTAATGGTCTGTCGATTGTATGCATGTGCTTGGATCGGTAACATATTAAAAAATTATCAACATATATGGAGCAATCCACAGCTGGCGTCAGATTCTTTGTGATGCTATTAATTTTATGTTGAAAAGCGTCACCGATAATATGCTGCCCTGGGGCACACCCGTCTCTTGATCGTCCATATTAGAAAAGGTGGAGCCCACTCAAACCCTGAATTCCCTGTCTGAGAGAAAGTTTGATATGAATGAGGTCAGTCGGAATTTTAGACCCAGATCGTGCAGGTCATTTAGTATTCCATACTTCCATGTTGTATCATATGCCTTTTCCAAATCTAAGAAAACCGCTACTAAATGTTCCTTCATAATGAAAGCATTGCGAATAAATGTTTCGAGACTAACCAGATGATAATTGGCACTACGACGATAACGAAAGCCGCTTTGGAAAGGAGATATTAAATTGTTGCTTTCCAAATACCATACATGCCGAGAATTGATTATTCATTCCATTGTTTTGCATACACAGTTAATTATAAAATTCTATAGTTGCTTGGATCTGTGCTATCTTTGCCTTTTTTGGGAATTAGTATTACTGTTGCTGCCTTCCAAACTTTTGGTACATTTCCAGTAATCCATAAATCATTGAAGATTTCCATAAGAACTTTCAATGATGGTTCTGGAAGCTGTTTTAAAAACTGGCACGGTATATCGTCAGTTTCAGCGGATGTATCATGGGCCTTATTCAATTATTTCATAAGTTCCGACAATGAAAACGGTTCATTATAATTCTCTGAGTTATTTCATGTAAATTTAAACCGTGTTTTTTTCTTTTTGAGTCTTCGAAAAGCTTCGGATTAATTAGATTATGAGGAATTTTGGGAGAAACAATCAGCAAATACATTAGCTGTTTCATGCATGGTTTTAAAATTGATGTTATTTATCTTTAGATGTAGGAAGCAATTTTATTTTTCCTTTCCATATATTTTGTGCATCGTTTCCAAAACTTTCTTTTTTGAGGAACGAGAGTTTAAAGTTGAAACATATTTTCCATGATATCCGTTTACTTTCTTTAATTGTGCTGCGACCTTTATCCCGAACAATACAGTACTGCGTTAAATGTTCGGGCGTTGGACGATTATTAATATGTTTCAGTGCTTCTCAGCATTTTCTAATGGCTTCTTTACATTCTTTGTGAACTATGGTTTTGGGTTCTTTGACAATTTGGCGAGGACATGGGAATGGATTCATCTGCAATCTCAATTAACACAGATGTAAATTGTTGAATATGATCATCATTAGTAAATACGTTATTACTGTTAAGTCTGCCTGCACAGAGTGTTTCAAATTAGACCCAGTCAGTCTTCTTTAAATTTGACTGTGGTATCGTGTCATCAATTGTGACATTAGTGTTCTTTAGAGAGATTTGAAAGTGATTACTGCTATAAAGGTCATCAGCGACTTTCCAATTATAATCCAAATGTTGTGAAGGAGAACAAATTGTTAAGTCAATATATGTGTATGCACCCGTTCCTGAGTGTAAGAGACTTGTTATTAAATAGACACAAGTCATGTCTAGCAAATAAAATCGTCAACCTTTTTGCCCCTGTCGCTTATGTAATTTGATCCCCATAAAATGTTATAGGCATTACAACCATCAAGTAAAACAAATGGCGCGGACAGTTGTTGAACAAGCGTATCTAATTCATTTGGTGATAAGTTTATTGTTTCGGTGTATGTAGATAGAATAAAATGTAATCACTCGATGTAGAATGACACTTACAGCAATGGCTTGCAAATTTGTATTTAAAGGGATGATTCTATGTGGGACTCTATTGTTGAGCCAATATTTTCTAGGAAGTCTTCAAAGATGTGGGGAAAAAGATATTAAAGGGATAGAATGTAAGGGCAATGGTGGTATCAAGAGGGATACAAGAAGAAAGAAAAAGAAGAAAAGCGAGTAGCGAAAGACCATCTAGGGCTCAGCGTGATCAGCTGATTTGTCGAGATCAAAGTAGTGTATTGCATCGGAAAGCCTCTGCTCAACTACCAGGATCCTTTCTCCTCCGACAGGGGTCACAATCCACAGCAAACAGGTTGACTCTGACTCTACTTAGTCGCCTCTTAGACACGTAGCGAGGCACGTCGGATCAATACTACAATCCCGGACCCGCAGGGTTATATATATATATATATATATATATATATATATATATATATATATATATATATATATATATATATATATATATATATATATATATATATATATATATATATTTATATATATATATATATATATATATATATATATATGCATATATATATATATATATATATATATATATATATATATATATATATATATATATATATATATATATATATATATATATATATATATATATATATAAATATAAAGAATACAAATCATATGGCGAATAACAATCCTTTCAAGCGTACTGGATCCACCAAGGGATCACGTGTGTCAGGGATTAATTAAAATAGATGCAATAAACTGACGACGAACAGTACGAAACTAGTTACTAACTAGCCTAAGCGCTTTCGACTCTTAATGAGTCTTTTTCAAAGGCAAATACAAAACATATACGATAAACAAATAAACACAAAAACGTGTTTGTAAACCTCTACATTGCTGTATTCACATGTGCTAAAACTATAAATACAACCAGCTTGTATAGTTTCCGCAACTAGTCTATACAAGCTGGTTGTATTTATAGTTTTAGCACATGTGAAGACAGCAATATAGAGGTTTACAAACACAACGTTTTTGTGTTTATTTGTTTCTTGTATATATGTTTTGTATTTGCCTTTGAAAAAGACTCATTAAGAGTCGAAAGCGCTTAGGCAGTAGTATAGGAAAATGAGACTTTTGACCCACCCCCCACTCCCACACCTCCTCCCCCACCCCCGCCAAACCCTAATTTCCCAATACTACTACTATGTAGACAGGTATTTTGTAACCAGACAAAACAACAGGTGTTGGAATGCGATAAGCTCTGTCAACAGAAGTGACGAATTTGTTAGAACAGCGTATGTGTGGAATATGATTATTATAAAGACGGCAAATAGGTTTTACCACAAATTTTTTATCAGATAACAGGATGAAAATTAAACTGTGTATTAGAACGTTTCAGTTAACAAGGCGGAAATTAAACTAGCATTAGAATGAAAATGATATTATTTTATATCACATTACCAATGATTAATGTTTCAACTGTTGATATTAAAAATACTTCACTATCACGACTATAGATACTAAATTTTACTTTACCGCTCACACAGCGATCGGACTCAAACAAATCTTTCATTTCTGGTTTGTTCAGAAGATATTTTTTGTTGATAAAATATACCTTTGACTGATCGAGATCAATTGTGAGTTTAGTATAGTTTTGTTGGCTAACGGGGCTGTGAAAGTTTTTAAATTCCGCTAGCAACTTTTGATACAATTGTTCGATATAATTGAAATACACGCTGTTATCAGATCTGATGAGCGAAAGTTTTAACTTGTCATGTGTTCCATTAAAACATATACCTGATGTTTCATTATTAAATTCAACTGTCAGTTGTTTACCGTCCATCAGTAGATATTTGATGTTACTATTGTAGCTATTTGTCATTGACAAATTTTCAAACATTATTTTATAAGTTTAGATAAAATTTCAGTTGGAAAAGATAATGTCGAGTATAGATCTATCATCATGACAATACCCAAGGGCAAATGTATCTACCCCATTTTTACAATAGCGTTTGTCATCAAAATTATACAATCCACGTTTGATAATGACATCTGTTTCGAGTTTATGATGATTAGTTCGGAATTGCCATAGCTCTCAAAAAACTAACACCGCCATCAAGCGCATACCTGTAGTCATCAAATTTCATAAACTTTTTAACAAAATCACGAGGCAGACCTTTTGCTTTCTTCGTTATTTTATTATTGTCCAATAATACGGCATACATTTTACTACGTAATCCGATAAAGTATTTGATAGCGCTTGAGTTCATTTCATCTTTAAACTTACCAATAACCTTTTTATTTGTGTCGTCATGAAATTTACTGTCACGTGGATAATCGGAAAGATCAAACAGATGTCGATTATTGTACATGTCCTGATAGATGTCCTCACATTCGATTTCATATACGAGCGAATCAGTATCAGTAAACAATAATCTACTAGCCGGCCACTGATTTTTAACAAAAGTGTAATGAAAAATCGTACATCAGCCACTTTGATAAATCTAACACTGCAGCTCCAACATAGATCGGCTTGTTTAGTTTTAGATTTACTTTTCTTCTTTGTATTGCAACAAGATTTTCATTAAATATTTTCATGCTCACAAAATCATCGTCTGACACAAGTTTGTTTCTGCGATTGACATCATTAACTATTTCAATATTTACACGTTTCCTAATATTCTCCATCGTCTTACCAAAAACGGATTTGTTCATCAGTTTAAAGAAGTTTTTCTCAAACTCTGTTTTCGCTGCAGCCCTTCTTGAAGTGTTTGAGTTAATATAACCTCTCATCCACGGCGACTGATTAAATTTTAGTACACGATGAACGTTTCTCAACACAAGACCAGCATCGACTGCTTGTTTTAAAACTTTGTAATGCAAAACGTAATTTTTCTTATCAAGTAAATTTGGTACTAGTTTATTGACCATGGAATGTTGCCTAGGTGATGCTAACGCTTGTTGTTCTTTTGATAACAAACTATAATCTATGACCATCGATTCTGCACAGAAAGGGTAATCATTATGTAATTTGTGTAGCGAATTTGGGTAATCAAGATCAACTTCAACGAAATAGGAAAAATCTTCGGGTATCTTTTTTTCTGTCTCCGATAGAAATCGATCAGCCGTGATCCAATGAAATCCACCAAGAGGCATTGGTTCTGCCATCGAATACACGTACAAGTTATTACAATCTAGATAAACTATATACTTCGAAGGAAGGTCAGGGTTATACTGTTTCAAATATTTGTTGTTTGCTTCAGCATACTTTTTTGTTATCACGCTAATACCGCCTCGGATACCTTTTTCAATAAAATTGAACATATCAACATCAGTCAGTAATTCCAACCTTACCTTACTAAACTTTAGCAGAGCATCCCATGACAGTCCGGGGGCAGAATAATACCAGCAAGGATCTAGTCCGTAATTATTATAACTCACTTCTCGAAAACTTTCAAAAACATCTGCTAATAATAACACGTCAGTTTTCAAATACAAATCATGATAAACACCAAAAGTCTCACAATCAAACTCTTTCCAGATATCTTGTGCATACATGTACTCATCATCAGTTATATTTTCATTTTTAAGTTGTGAGTAAAATTTATCTTTGCCAGGTAAAGATGTTTCATCAAATTTACTCCAGTCGTCGAGGTATTCGTATGGAAAAACTCCTTTTTTAGCTAGTAGATTAAATTTATCTCCAAAACAGTCTCTTAGGTTATCAAATTTACTACAACCTTTTACTAGCTCATCTAACGAGGCTGCCATAAACTGCAGGCTGTCAATAAAACGCAATTTACCTAGCGTAACTGACATGTACTTTTCAAAATTATTTGGGATGCATTTGATGACGTTATCGAGTTTTAGACGAGATTTTATATCAGGATCACCAAAAGCTTCTACTATAATATGGCTATCATATCCTCGAAAATTGTGAAGAATAACCGGAATAAAATCTGGAGCATGAAATTTTAAATTACACTGATTATGAGCCGCTCCACGATACTGTCCAGTCAAATGACAATGGTCATGTACTTTTTTGTTGTCAGTATCAAAAGCTTTTTCACAAATATGACAAATTTCTGCTTGCTCGTGATCGGATTCTTGTTGAGGATGTCAATTTTAACATTGGCGTTACTTTTCTCAAACGATAAGTAATATTATCAACTTCATTAATCAACTGCTTGAGAAGGTAGATAGCTGGATTTTTACCACGATATAATTTAATTGGTTTAGATAATCTAGAATCAGTACAACAAACTACCTTATACGCTACTCCACATGGAACATGATTTTGAACTTTTCTTGTACTCGATTGATTAGGATTATTTTCTACGCCAAGTACAGGTTCAAGTAAACACTCAAAATCAGCGTATAAAACGAAAGGAATTTTTAGTTTGTGATTATGATGGACAGACTGTATCACACTATCTTTTTTAGATGGCATTGTTATTTTTTGCACATCATTACAGTACTACAAATGCTTTTGTAATGTTTCATTGTTAGCACAACCATGCAAGCAGCGGTAACAAAAGAACTTTTTGTTCCTATTTTTATTGTACTGTTTACCAACTACTCCGTTAAAGTTGTTAATCCAAACGTAATGATTTTTGTAAAACAGTAAATTTATAGTCGATTGTGAAGCTTTTTCTGAAATATATCTCGGGTATGCATCCTCTTTTTCATCTAGTCCGAAAACGTTAATTGAAACATTATTTTGCTTTTCAAATTTGGTATTTGATTTTCTGCCACAGGAAAGTTAATATCTTTAAAATTTAGTCTAGGCACGTGACTGATATATTTTTCAACGCGATCAGCATGTTTTTCTGCTGGAAATAGTGCGGAAAGAACAGCCCATTGGAAACATTTGTTATCTACGTTTTTGATGTTTATACAACATCTTTTACTTTTTATTTTTGGTGGCAGGTCGATGTACGAACTACCTCGTAATGCGTTATATTTCATCGTGTGAAACAATATTTTTTTGATCATTTCAAACTTCCAACCCGAACCTAATTGAGTGAATTCCTCTATTTTTTCCCGATTTCTTGGTGTATTTCATCAGATAGTGATAACAGATCAGTCCCAAGCAAAACACGTCTTGATTTTGCGTTCATATAAGGTTCTGCAATTTCCTTGTTAGTTAATTCTTCCGTTATAACTAACTTTGAAAATATAACATGATATTGCACAAAAAATCTGATACTTTTGTGTTTTCGAGCTCACGTTTTACAGTTGTCTGTAGTAGGTGGTAAAGATTTACTGCATTAAAATTTACTAAAACAATTTGATTATCAAACTGATAACTATTATCAAAACCTGCAAAAGCAGTCGCTATTTTATCAGGTTCTCCCATAAGGATTCCCTTAGCTATATCACGCAATTTTAACATTATTATACTATAATGTAATATCTAATTGATAATTTACCTCACACTGCGCATGCGCTAAAAATCAATTGAAGATAAAAAAGTCACCTATAATATAATGACAGTAAATCTAACAAACACATGTGAGCAAGAAGCATATCAAATTCATCTAAAGTATAACTTTACCTCACACTGCGCATGCGCTAAAAGTCAATTAAAGATAAAAAAAATCGCCTATAATATAATGACA
The DNA here is from genome assembly GCA_016746295.1 of Potamilus streckersoni. Classification (NCBI taxonomy): domain Eukaryota; kingdom Metazoa; phylum Mollusca; class Bivalvia; order Unionida; family Unionidae; genus Potamilus; species Potamilus streckersoni. Next base: position 23,781 of record JAEAOA010001769.1, on the reverse strand, counting down.
GTACATCTGACAAGCGCACGTGAGCAAGAGATATCATTTTCAACAAAAATACAACTTATACGCTGGAAATACATTAGGTTCAATTATTAACATCAAAACTAGAATATCTGTTGTCAAATTAACGTCAGCGGGTTATACGATTAGTGTAAAGGGAGATAATGCCGAGAGGATTGCAATGCTTAGAAAAGATTTTATTTACACGTTGTTTTGCGATGATATTCCAGAGGGACAGCGTGTATATCACGTGAACGATAAAGTCACTGATGACAACATTGAAAACTTATCCTTAGAAGATGAGTTTCAGCCACATCCTGTCCTTGATTTATACGAGGCTAACGATCACGGTATTATTAGAAACAGAAAAACTAAAAAAGTTCTTAGTACTATTAGCAATATGGGATATATCAGGGTAACTCTTAGAGGAACATCGACAAATCAAGTTCGTTATCTTGGTCATAGGTTTGTTTACGAGGTGTTCAATGGATCTATACCCAACGATCTGGATATTAATCATATTAATAACGTAAAAACTGATAATCGATTGAGAAATCTGGAGCTAGTGACCCAGCAGGAAAATGTAAGAAAAGGACGAGGTGGTGGTATTAATTTTAGATGTCCAGCAAAACCTGTTATTTCAAAAAACCTTGAAACGGATGAGGAGATCGAATTCAAATCGATTACACCTGCAGCAAAGCATTATAAGATAAATTCCAGAGCAGTAAAATTTGTAGCTGATGGAGTAATGAAATCAGCTTTTTCAAGAGAATACGATGATAGGATTGGTTTTAGATATGATATTTGATAGGTCGGTTTTAGTCAAGCAATGATGAGCAAATGCTATGATATCATCGTGATTAAATTTTAGCGTCGTTACTGCACTTTCATTAATTATCATCTTATAACAATAATCTAGATAAAAATATATTATAATAATGGACTTGATGAAACGACTCACTGAACTCTACAAACAAGATACTAGCGACAAAGTCGCCAGAGGTAAGGTCGTCAGTGATGAGGTCACATTTTCCAAAGATTTCATAGACAAATCTATTGGTTATAATGAAGATGATATTTTATATAACAGCGAATCTGATGATGATGGTGAAATAGTCACTGTTGCTGACAGATTAAATTACAGCAGACCAACAAATAAACGATATAATGTCAAGTATCACATTGCAAAAAAAAATACTGAAATTTAATTTTACCGTTGCCGAACAACAACTGTTTTGGCAGCTAATAAAACCTTTCTTAAACATCAGAATATCAGGCCGACAGAAAAATATCAAATTCGATTTCATATTTGTCAAGATTTTTAATCTAATGACGATCTCTGACGATCGTAAGCAGTATCTAATATCGTTATGTAAACCAGTAAAATGTAAATCTGTCAAACAAAAGTATGAGGAAATTTATAATAACATTATATCATAATCTGCTTAGTTGGGATCCAACTGTTAAATTTATCGCTATACCCACGCCATTTGACTAAACTTTTATTTCCTTTTTCTTAATTACTTTCTCGATAACAAAAACATCCTGTTCAGTTTTCTATAGTTCTTGTTCATAAAACTACCTACGATCGGTTCCCCTGCCAGATCTTTTAAAACGTATATTACAGGTATTGTGAAAAGTACCTTATCAACTACAAATACTTCTTCGCTCCAGTTTGGAGTAAATCCTTATGCAAATACCTTTTTTTTCAAAGAAATTCTAACTTTATCACCAACCTTAAATTTATGTCTGCGGTACATGTTTTCATTTGCTAATATTGGATTTTTAATAGATATTTTAGGTGTCATTTTGATGGTTCGATGTTTCGTGTTATTATATTCACCTACGATTTGAGAAAGGTCATCGATGTACCTGTTGGTGTTTTTAGCTGTCATATGTTTGTGTAATTTCTCTTTTAGCGTGCGATTAAATCTCTCAACAACAACGCTTTTACCTTCGTTTCCTGTAACATACCCTTTTATATTATTTTGTTCTAGAAACTGTTCAAACTTTTTGTTAAAGAACTCGGATCCGTGATCAGTCCAGATTTTGTTTGGTTTTCTTTCTGTACTCGTTATTATTTGTTTTAGCGCATCAGTCATTGAAGTCCCTGTCTTATCCGAAACAGGTACACTGAAAGCGTATTTGCTAAAAACATCTATAACTTTAAACAAATACCTTTTTGGAGCACCATCAGCGCCAACGTTAAACTGAGCTAGATTGGATACATCCACCAAATCTATTGCCCAGATATCATCTACACCATTAGCGACAACTTTACGTCGTGGGAACTTTTTTTAGGTCTGTGCAGCTCGATTGCAAGACCATCGTATACTTTTTCCCCGAGTCCGAGTTTATATTTTGCTCCTATCATTCCCTGAACAAATTTTATATCAAAACGTTTTCGTAGATTTGTTGGCATCATATCACGTAATTCGTCTAACATTACTTTATCACAATCTGCTTTCGAGTTTTCATGATCACGATAACAGATATCATGACGCATCGCTATTGCATCCACTTGATTATAAGGCTCTTGACCTGGCAATGGATTGTCGTTTTCATCTAGTTGTTGATCTAGCGGATTATAAAGTCCTGTATACCGATGACCTGGCAATGTCCAACCGCCTTTTGGTTTTGGTAATTTTCCAATAATTTTATGTATATCTATACCTGACCCTATTATTTCTCTGTTGTTACAACATTGACAGTATGCGACAATTTTATTTTGCTCAAGACACAAATCTCTGTCAGAATCACAGTTGCATATCATTCTATATTTTTAGTCGTCGACTAAAATAATATCAGGAAATCCAGATCCTAGCGACATCTCTGAGGATACTGTCGCTGGGGACACTTTCTTTAAAAACATATTTTTTCTTTTTCCGCAGACTGCACAAAAACCTTTTAATATTATCCTGTTTTTTTTTGTGTTTTTTTTCTGTTGTTTCATTAATATTTTCTGTTTTAGTTCTACACTTGAGACAGTATGTTGACATTATTATATTTTTAAGTTTAGATAAAATTAATTGCGTGAGAAGGATGCTTGTCAAACTGTAAAATAAATTTTAAAAAATTAAGATTTCTGCTCATCTGTTGGATAAACATAATACAATAATATCCGCAAGCAGACGTTCCAACAGGTTGGAGCTGATTTGACGAATAATATATCTTTTTAAATCTTTTGTTCATATACTTTTTTATTACATCGCTTGGAGGAAGTCCAAACGAGTCAAAATAATTATGATTATAAACTGCTACCCAATGCGTGCCGGATCCGTCATTAAACTCTTGTATATTAATAACACACGAACTTACAGCTGATGGTGATTTTATTGCTGCGAGTTCATCTTTAGAATAAACTCCGTGAAATCCAGAAACCGCTTTTAACTTATCAATGATATCAAAATTATTCAACGGGGTGGTCGAGTTCCCGGTAATGTTAGACCACGTCCGATTCCTAAAAGATTTGGCAGCAGACTTCCCGCTAGTCCCGCCAAAGGTGGAGCGAACGGAATAATTCCTCCTTGTTTTGGTTGATTGCATATGCATTTGCATTTTGGTGTTGGCGATTTTGTTTTTGTTGTTTTCTTTTTTTGTTGATGATTTCTTTTTCCTTTGTGGCATTATAATATATCATTTACATAAAATTTACATTTTTTTTATTCCACTTCCACGAATGATACCATTACCTTCGACTGCTTTCTTCGCTGAGCCAGATATTGCTCCAGACGCTGCTGCTAGTCCTAATGTGCCTAAGACTGGTAAAATTTTAGGTATTATTGTACTAGTTAATACTGATAATGCTGGACCAAGAAAAACATCTTTAACGATAATGTCGTTTGCCATCGCTGTCATTTGTGCAGCACTCAAATTTAAAACAAAAGTTTTTTTAAGATCATACTTTTTTACTTGATTTTTTGTTAGCATTAATTTTGTTAAAACACCATCAGAAATATTAGGATTCATTTTTAATGATACCTGTTCTTGCTTTGCAATAGCAGCTACTAATTTTTTAACTTGGCCATCGGTTAAATATACTTCTTTTACAATATATTTTGCCATTTTATATAACAACTGTAGATTAAACTTGAACTGTCATTTTACCTCCAATAGAATCTACTGTGATAAATCTATCACTAATCACTAATGCGTATACGTACAACGGCGCTACTGGAACCGCCCCAAGTGTCCAGGCAATTTCAATATCCGCTGTGCTGTCTACAATTCGCTCGTTATGTTTACTAACATCAAAATGAAATATAGGATAAAGGGTACGAAATTCCTCTGCTGATATTTGAGTTCAATCTTCAACATCTTGATATTTTTGTATTGCGTCAAGCAGGTACATGTACGGTCGAGAAATATTTTTATTAACGTCATCAGCAAAATTGCACTCGATAGCTCGTTCTGGATATTGCTTTGAATTTAATCTACCGTATATTCGTCTGACATCAGAGTGATCAAATATTGCATTATTTTGCTGTTGGTTACCTCGTCGGGCGTGCTGTTGAAATACGACAAAGATATTTCTCGGCAGTTGTTCGCTTGATGTTGTTGTGACCCTCCATGTGTAGTCAGTAGTATTTGGAACCGCTGTCTGATATATCTTATGCTGCTTAAAATAAATTTTGTTTGTATGTTTATCAAGCGTACTATTTAGTTCTGACATTTTAGTGATTGATGGTGTTATACGTGGCATCCACAAAGTAAGTTTGTTTATAATAAACTGTACATCAACCCCTCCAGATCTAAACAAGCAATCGTTTTGGTCTGCTCGATCTAAAATAAGAGTATGCTTTACTCAACGGAATACTTTATCATCATCGCGACAAAAGCCGAAAATCATACTTAGTGGAAGCATTATTGTAATTTGACGTGATCCTGCTGCAAGTTTTCTTCGCCTAGCAAAACCATTGTTATAGCGTGGATTTCTCACGTCAAGTGTGTTAAGAAGTAAATTTAACATCGCAGTACCGTTTGCATCTGCAGCTGGTGGTGTTATATTTAGATTATTAAAAGGTACTGTAAGAGAAACTCTTGTAGCGTCTGCATTAGCAGCTGCACCTGGTGCAGCAATACCTAGCGCGTCTGCATTAGCAATGAGAAAATTTCTCACAATTACAGCATTTGCATCAGCATCAGCTCCATGTACTATAGCGCTTCTCTTTAAAAATTCGGTTGATTCAGCTATACCCCGTCCAGTATCTTTAAACCACATCATATTAGTTGCAGTTGATCTTGAGTAATCGTCGGAAAACGAAATAATATTTAAAATTGTACTTGCAACTTGTAGATGACTCGAAATATCTTCTATAGTTTGATTGGCCAGTTGATATCTAGCACATTTGAATAAACACCAGCCGTTATTTATAAGAGCTACTTCTGCTCCAACTGCAGTTGCAGCAGGTGGATTGGCTACTGTCATAATCTGACCACGAACTTCTAACATAGCCTTATGTGGCAGTAGAAATACATCTTCGTCTCTGGTGTTAAAGGTTCTAATACCAGCTTTATTTGGTTCGTTAGAATTTTCATCAAGATATTCAACAAACTCGAATTCTGTCACATCGTTGTCGATGTCATAAGTTTCTGTTAACTCGAGATAATTTTAACAGACATTTTATTTTATTAGATTATATAAAATTTTATTGCGGCACTGTTACTTTAGATATCAATTTTTGTATCATCTGCTCGCCCTTTGGTGATAATAATTTTTTTGTTGTTGTTATCATAGCTTTTTGAGTATCTTTTGTTGGAGCGATTTCTGAGATAGCTTGTTTTATTTCAGATGCAGTCAGTGGATGACCTTTTATTTTATCAGCTATTTTTTTGTCCCACCGCAGTCCCAGCGGCAGATGCAGCCCCAGTTGCAAAAGCTTTACCAGCGTCAATAGCAATTGGTGCAACTTTACGTGGTATACCCGGTATTATTTTCAATAACTTTAGTAAAAATATTTCCAAAAAAATCCTCCTACTATTTTTCTTCGATAAACTTTTTTTCTTTGTTTCATTATATTTGATGTTGCATAATTTTTACTTTTGCTCGCGTAGATGTAAATAATAAGTTACAACTTCTTTATTCAATTCCAACTGTTTTCCTGACTAATCTGTCAACTGCATTATTATACTTGATATTTGATTTTCAACATTTAAAGGATAATAGATAATATCTCGTGGAGTTATTTGCATGAGAGAACCTGGCGGAACTTCAGGTGAGAAACTGTAAATCGTTTGACCTTTGCTACCTTTTGATGTATAAGAGCCAGAAGCAATAGAGCAATTTACTAATATTGTATTTACTTCTGTTATATTTACTGGCAGTTCACTGTCATATGTAATAGGCTGATCAAGTGCAGTGTAAGTTTTTTCAGTAAATCCTAACAGTTGTGCAATACTTCTTTCTCTTGGTTCAAGACTGATTACTATATTTTTCAAAGTTATCCTATTTCGCAATGTGTTATAATTTGCTGCCAATTCAAAATTATCAGCCACACCGTCTGCTTTTGTGATGAGCTCTTTGATTGTCTTGTTTAGATCAGTAATATTTTAAGCTCCTTGCGGAATTTTTATTTTTTTGTTGTAGATATTGGAGATATTGTAATCATAGTAAAATACATTTCATCGTTAACATCATTTTTCACGTTAGGTATAGCATTCCAGCAAGTACAAGAAATTAATCCAATTTCATATTGTTTTGTAGGATCTAGTTGCATAGGTGGAAAATAATTTACTGAAAAATTTGCGCTATCTATCGCAGACTCACTAGAGTTTAGTAATAATGTTGTTTGCATTCCTTTAAAATTATATCAATTTACAAAATTAAGTCGCCGCGATTAAGTCGCGGTGTAAAGTTTCATATTCGTCAGATGTTAATAATTCACTCGATCTTAGATGATCAAGTATGTCAATGATTTCATTATCAAGTTCAACACTAACATTCCCAGCTTCCTTTGATGATATTAATAACATTAATCTACCTATCATTTCAGTAGTTGATGTAAATATTTTTACACCAGTTCCTGTTCTTACTTCTCTACTTTTCTCTACACGAGTTTTATCAAAAGTAAAAAATTTCCTTTAAAAACTCCACCCTTTACCAAAAGGTTTTATTCTACTATTTTCTGCTGTTTTTTTAAACGTGAGAGCAATAACACCGTTTCTCATTCTTTCATAAAGTGGAATCATATTATCGATCTCTGTAACCGTGTTTAATTTATCTTTAGCAGCAGCTCCGTCTTTAAATATTACATCTAATCTATCGAGTAATGTTTGATATTCTACATCAGTCCACTTGCTTATATCATCAATACCCCTTATATTTTCATTCTGTAAAAAATAATCATATTCAATACCTTTTATCTCATCATTTGCTCTTTTTGTAAAATAAAATCTTTGATCTACAACTTCCATAAACTTTACAGTAAGCTCACCAACTCTTTGTTGCTCCTCTTTGATATCTTTTATATCTCCTGATAAATTTTTTATAATATTTGTTATTCCTTGCGTTGTTAACTCTGCTAATCTTCGCTCAAGTTCCAGCGGATTGTTTATCAATCGATCTGTTTCAGCTTGTCAAGCCGCAGGATCAGCTATATTTGCTGTAAATGCCTCAATTAGTTTTCTTTTTTCTTCATCAGATCTAGTAACAAGTTTTGCAGCAGCTGCTTCCTGTTGTTCTTTAACAATTCCAACCAAGCCTTTTTCCTGCAGTTGTTTAAGTTCTTCTTCTGACAGTGGTTTAGTTTCAGGTTCTTTACCTAATAGTGCTTCAGTAACCGGCTTGAAAATTGTAGCTGTTGCTTCTGTAGCGGTTACTTGCCAACGTCGTGCTTGTTGAACAGCAGGGTGGGTGAACCCTACAAATTTTTGCGACAAAATCGATTAAAGCCTCAGAATGCAAAATGGAGCCTTCCTACGAAATCTCATATTTTAACCAAAAAAAAATAAAGACCCCATTTTACAAATGGAGCCTTAGCGATTTTGTCGCAAATACATTGTCATAACCACCCTCGAAATTGCTGCCATCTACGTCGCAAATATGTTGTCATCTCACCCCCCTGCTGCTGATTAATACAAAGTATTTAACCAAATATTTGTTAGTTTTTCACAAACAGACTAATCGATAATACTTCATCACGTAGATCAATCAAATTATTTGACTGATCGGTAAGTGTAAAATTAATTCTAGTTAGTAAATCATTTTGACATTGCATATAGACTGGATTAGTTGGATTCTCAACAATTAAAAATCGGGGGGGGGTGCTGTTGGTGCAAATAAATAAAAAATGTAACCTTGTCGGGCTTGATTTGATTGTTCCATATTAATTTGATAACTTCCTTCGATTACATCACACGTTAAATTAAGTGCGATCACCGATGAAATATTCACATTGTTCGGTGCAATATGTCTACCGTCGCCGTCGGGAGAATTATTATAAGTGAGGATAATAGGCTTCGGCTGGCTATCTTTCCATGATTGATGAATTTTATTAAATCCTTCGTCGATGGCAGTTCTGAGTTTTTTCTTTAACTCGTGAACGTTATATCCTGGTAATTTATAATTTGGATTTTCATTTATATTTTTTATAATCTTGGGCTGAGCTAGCTTTTGAAATCGGGCTATTTTGATCAGTGAAGAGATTAGTAATCCTCGAATTAAATATTTCCATGTCATCGATGATTTTATTACCCGCAGCGACTGCACTAGTAAACTCAGTTTGTGTAAGAAAGCCAGATCTTAACGAGGGTAATAACAACAAAAAATCATTATTCATTCTATCAAGGATGTGATCTTTAATATCTACAAATGTTGGACTTGTATCATGCATTTCCAGAATTTCACCTTCCTGTGGGATATAATCATTAAAAAGTGGAATTTTCAACACATCTTCACCATATTGATCCTTATATCGATATCTTTTTGTGAAGTTTATATCCTCGAATTTTTTATAAGTTTTTGATGGATTTTCAGGTCCTATTTCATCAGTGACGTAATCAGATTTTATAGGCTCGGGCGTGGAATTACTAGCACTTCTAGGTGGATCTTCGGGCCATCCTAATACTGTTCTTATTGAACTGTTATAAATATCTACAACATACCCAGGAGAGCCTATTTCAATTGTAGATGATAGTGTTGGTTGATGAACTGTTATCGCAATTTTTGATTCTTTTTTAGTAATGGATTTTATTCTACGTTGTAATTCATTATTAATTTGCTCAATTTGATAGGATCCAGTTGGTATTGAAACAACGTTCCAATCTGGAGTGTCATCTTTTTTATTCCTATATGCAAACACCAGAGAATTATTAGATCTCTGACCGCCAAATGGGACCGATCTGATATTAGGCCAACTATGATACACTCGTAATTTTGCCAACGCGATTTCCTTTACTGAAACAGGTGAAGGAAAATTCACACTGAATTTAGGGTTTGTTGACGATATTGATATCATGCTTGTTTTCCGCGGAGTGGTATTTTCTGCTATCCGCTGAAGTAGTTGAATCTCTTGCGACATTATTATTATTATTATTATTTACAATGTCTAATTTTGCAATAGATGAAAAAACGCTAGCGTTTTTAATCGTAGTATCATAAATACGTATCATCGCGGAGAATTCGTCTTCGGTAATTATCGTATCATCAATCGATGATGACATCAACGAGGATAATTGTGAGTAACCGTTAGATACTGCTTGATGTTTTACTATATAGTCGTTAAGTTTTTCTTGAGAACACGATGATATTTTTTTAGTAATAGCATTTGCAATTCCAGCAAATGTTGTCACCGCGGAAATAGCAATTGGAACAGCAATCGGAGCTACCATTGTTACTGAAGATAGTATAATACCAGCACCGGCCATTATACCAGATACTGAGTATACTGTAACATCAATTGCGGTAATTCTGCGATACTTTTTAATTTTTATTTCATATTCACCAATGAGTGTTTTGAGTTTTGTTAAGAACTCTTTGACGGTATCATAGAGATATTGCGATGATGGAATCATATTATTTTAAAACCTCAAGTGGTTTCTAATTGTTAAAAATTCTAATTTAGATCAGCTACAAACTCCATGTACCATACAAATGATGTCTTATTTAAATTAGGATCAGTGCTTGTTATTGTAAACCGTTTGTATTCATCCACGTCAATAGTCGTTGAAATCACGTTGTTGTATCCATATGAAGTCGATGATGATATATTAAACTGATTTAGTGACACTATTGTTAATCGATAAATACCCGGCTTTGACACAGTGAGAGTTATTGTATTCTTTTTAGGTTCCCAATCTAATGATCCAGAGAGAACTGTGTATACCATATTTATGATATTCCTCTCATGAGGAATCTTTTTTTTTTCAAGTAGCGGAAGATTGTCTGTTTTAAATTTTGTAATATCCTCGATAGATTTTTTAATATTACTAATGTTATCTCTAATAATACTAAATCCAGCATCATTATTATTTTTAATATTGGATTTAATTTCATCAAAATTGGATTTAATTTCAGCGAGAGATGGAGAGGTTACCGCTGGTGTTCCAAAGAATTTATTGATAATATTTCTACGAAGGGAAGTATATGTTGTTATATGTTTTTCAAGTTCTTCATTTAAATTTTTTAATGCATCTGTGATTGTAGAAACAAATACCCCCGGTTTGAGTTTTCCATCATTTGAATATAACGCTATTGTATCTTCAACGACGTCACGTCTTCGTATTAAGACATCATCCAATGAAACATTACTAGATTTCAATTTGCCCTGGCGATCTTGAAATACAACTATTTCCCCAGGATCTACACTTGACAAATTTAATGTCTCGGCGATTTCATCTTCGATTATTTTTTTTACACTTTCGACAGCGAATTTGCTATCGGTTTCTGTTTTTTTTTTATTCTGATAAAGGTCGTCCCCAAATATCAATCATTATACGAAAACGCTACGTTTTTCTAAATCATAACGGTATCGTTTTTGACATTGCCTGCTAGTATATTCATTAACAACAACTTGTGGTGGTTTCCTTGGAAATTTAGATATCTCTGCAAGGAAGTTTAATAATTCACGACCGCATATCGGTGGATCATTTAACTGTTGTGTTGGTAGCGTGGAATAAAAAATTGGAGATGACTTTGTTATTGTGGATACATATCGCATGAATTCTTTTGGTGGAGCTAATCCATATGAATCAAAATAGACAATTCCACGTGGATCAATTGCATATGCGACCCAATGAGTTCCTTTTCCGCTGCTGTTATCAAGATTGATAATACCCGTTTCATTTTTCATTGGTTTTGACGGTAATTGATCTCTCATGAAAACTCCTCTAAAGTTTTTTATTGATAATGATTTTACAGCATCAATTAAATCAAAATTGGACATTGGTGAAAATCCTAGGGATTTTTCCACTAATAAGCCGTTCCTGGTATTCTTAGGCCCGTGCCCTTGTACCAATTGTGTGGAGTTCCTGGTAGTCTTAGACCCTTTCCTTTTTTTTATAGCCTTTCCCAGTAGCTTTTTTCAGGGCCATTCCTGCAGCAGTACCAACGGCTCCTAACGCTGCCGCCTTCGCAACCGCTGGGGCAGCCGCTGCAATCAATGCTGGAATAGCAGCTAACAGCGGGAATATACCACCTGATTTTATCATATTGGCGATTGCTGCTTTCGAAAAATCAATTTGAACTCCTCGTTTGTTCTTTAGCGCATCATTGAAATGTTTTATTTGACGATCTGTCAATGATAATTTATGTGCACCACCGGACATTTGAGTGGGTTTCAGCGTTATTGTAGTTCCACATTCTTTAGCCGACTTTGATTTCAATTTCTTGACCTGACCATCAGTCAACTGGACATTAACAATACTATATGTCATTCTATTCTAAAATGTAATTTACACTTTCAATTGATCTTATTGTGAAAATCCTAACTACATGTTTGGAAAATCAAATGATTTTTGAAAACATTACATGTTTTCCACTGGTGCATCAATAAGTCTCATTCGTCCGCCAACTCCTTCTAACAACATTGATTTATCACTGAGAATGACAGCAACTGCTCTATAATCGGCTATACCAGCAGGGCGTTGTACCCGAGCTTGGAAGTATATATCAACAACAGATTGTCTCATCATGTCAAGATGTTCCAATGAAAAGTAATAAATCGGATAGTGTTTTTCAAAATCAATTTGCGATATTTGCAAACCAGTATCAACATTTTGATCACGACCCATATACGACAATATTCTATGATATACACGAGCTATGTTGTTGTTTTCATAATTAAGATGTACAATCTCTGCTGGCTCTTGTTGTCCATTTATTCTCAACGAAACTTCACTTACTCCTAATTTATCAAATATCATATGACTAGATACTTGACGACCCACTCGATTTGCATCCTGTAACGCTATAAAGATATGACGTGGAGCTGAAACACCTTGTTTTGATGCTAAGTGCCATGTAAATGTGCCATTTACATTATCCTGCTTCGTATTAGTCGTTGTTGTTAGCCAACTTAGCAATGATTTTCCACCTGTGTTCATAAACGATAGTAATTCTTGCTCTATTGTAACTGCTGGTGTCAAGACGGGTATCCATAAAGTCAATTTATTTAAAATGACTTTACCATCATCAACACCATCAGCACACCAGATTGCATCATTGTCATTCTCCTTTCGCACTAACACGACTGTATGCTTTGCTCCATAGATGACTTTTCTGACATTTCTACAGAATCCGAATATGTGATGTAACGGAATTGCACATGAAAACCGTCGATGCTGTCCTTTTAATGCTCCTTTTCGTGTTGCAAATCCTAGATTGAAATTATCATTGACCCTTTTTAAAATGTCGAATCCAGCGCCTGGTCTATCTTCACGGTCTAGATTAGCTGCGAGTTGTTGATCAGCTTCTGCAGTAGCTTGCGCAGTTAGTACTTTAATAAACTGAATATGGTCAGCATGATCAGAAGTATCCTTAGCAAACATCATAGACGGACCAGCCGACCTTGTATAATCATCAGAATATCTCGCAAGTCCGATTATTGTTGTTGCAATATCAACATCTTGTTCTATTGATTCAATTTCTTTTCCATCAATGATATATCTTGCACTGTTAAATAGCGCCATAATGCCATTATTTACAAAACCAACTCGGATATTTGGGTTATCTCCATATGGTGTATCAGCTGCAACATTTGTTACAAGCTCTCCTTCTACTTCAATAAACGCCTCACACGGCAAAAAGTATCTACTTGTATCTTGAACTTGAAGTTCAACTCTCCCCCGTTGATTAGGCTCTCTTGCAGGATAGGCATAATACTGATAGTTAATTTTAGAATCATCTTTATTCACCGGTGCTGCCATATCAAACGCTGGATCAGCAATTTTTTAAATGCCATTTATACTAAAACGTATCGTTTTTCTAAATGTAGTAATGCTATCATTTTCTTTTTCGTCTGACATTTTTACTATTTCCTCCAAGACCACTTCCCGCTATCATACTTGCAATATTACTACTATCTGGTGAAGTCATTGCTAATGATGCTAGTTTGTGTTCCACTGCGTTATTTATCACTTTACTGACATTTGCAGGCATCATTGTTGTTGAAGGTAGCGGTGTTGAAAGTATTTGTGGTGGTTTTCGTCCGAATCTAGATTTCACCAATGACGTTATTCTATTCTTTGCGGTAGAAAAGGCCGTTCCTGCAAGATCTCCAACAGCGTTAATTCCCTTATTACGAATAACATCAATGGCTTTCATCGCTAATTGTTTAGCAATTGGTGCTACTTTTGGGGCTATTCTTGTGAATAAACCAGCCATGGTATTTCCAAGGCCGTCACCGTAGTATGCCTTATAAACGGGCAATCTTGAGTTCACTACATACACGTTTGTTGGTTTATTGTGATTATAGTGTACTATCATCTTATTTGAAATGACTTTGTAATTTCTAAATACAATTTCAATCGCTATAATAACCACTAAATTCCCCTGGAATTCCGTCCATTAACTCATCCAAGAGTTCTCGATACGTATGAATATCAATTATCCCACCTTGGAATAATCGTCTGCAAATATCAAATGCTTCATTAGTTATTTCGACTGAGTTATTCCCAGCTCGCTTACCTCCCATAAGAACCTCAAGTCGTGATATATCGTTAATGATATTACTAGGACACATATGAGAATCATGATGAGAACTTCCATAACCCTCTCCTGAAGTACTTTCTGATTCGGAAACGTTTTGAATTTCTAGATCTGGTTCAAAAACGTTTTGAATTTCTGGAGATTGTCGACGCGCATCAACTCCTATTTTAAAGTCTCTGTATTCCACTGTATCCTTTTTTAAATTTCCGGGAATTTCTTTATTAATTTTAAATAACCAATCCGCCCATTGATCTTTGTTTATTGTGTTTTTTTATACTCGTCTTTTAAATATTTCCCCCTGTTATTATAACTTTTGACAGCAAAGTCACCAAATAACTCATAGTCTTCAGGTTTCAGCAATTGAAATCGTCTGATTTCTTTTATAGCTTTATCAGTGAATTTCTCGTTAAAAGGAACACGTTTTTTAGTGGAAACTTTTTCAATAGAATCACTAGTATCTTCAACGGGGTTATCATCAATATCAATTTTACCCATTTGTTGTATTTCTCGCTGAGTTTGTAACTCACCTGAAAGCTGTTTTATTCCCTCCTTGGTTTTTTCAGTTTCTGTAGCAATCTTTCCTAATACATCAATAATAGGTACTGCTCCCTCTTTAGGGATGTCGCCGTATATAGCACGTTCTGTTGCAAGTTTCATATCCTTAGTGGCTTTAGTTACAGGGGCAAAAAGTTGTTCGCTTCCAATAGAAAAGTCAGTCTGCGCTTGCTGTCTAAGTTGTAGTTTATCTCGCACGTTATCTCGAATTGGTATAAACTCTTTCAGTAATGCTAACCTCTCACGGGCTAGTCTGGTACTTAATGCTTCTGAAGTCATTATTGGAAATGCTAACGTTTTTTCAATTGTGGGTTTCAATACTTGCATCAATCAAACGTTTTATAGATTTCACTTTCAAAGCAATCTCTGACCGAACTTGGTACTGTTCCCCGAGTTTCTTTCTAATGGCTTCAACTATACTAAATAGCCGAATGAATAAATTAATATCATTGTTATACAAAGAAGCATTAACCGCTTTTTGGATTCTTTTTATCAGTGAATACATTTTAGGTAGAACATATCTTCCATGTTTCAATTGTATATCAATTTGTTCAAATTCATTCAAAAGTCTGTCTTCATTCAAAAATTCAGAGAGTACGATTCCTTGATTTCTTAAATTTGATATTTCTGTGATGATAGATGTAATATCTTGAAATTCCATTTATTGAATATTATTACTAATGTATTCTCTTATCTTTAAAATATTTTTATATACAAAAAAAAAACAAAACATATACAATGCCCGTCTCTTCCTCATTCGAGTTTCGAGGCAAGAAAGGGCACATACATTAAAGACTTATACAATACCCTAACCCCCCAATCGAGTTCAAGGGCGGGTTATATGGGTATTAGACGTGAAATCCAAGTGATTTCTTTACAAACATTGAACATATAACATAAAGCCTCATTTGGAACCTCTTTTACGATTAAATAATCGTAATAATAATGGATTTACATGACGAGATAACTCTGTTATGGGGATCCCTGTCAATTCAGGACCTGCTATTTCTTGAATCGAGAATGATATTTTTCTGAATTGTATTACATGTAGCCACACTAAAAAAACTAAACTACATGTAGCGCATTTTACTACCTTGACTTCACACATACAATCTATTTTAATTTGTAATTATAGAGTAATTTCATTTTCATACAAACGCTGTTAACGCTGTCTTTGTAATTGGGATTTTTAAAAAATCTATTAATAGACCCCTGGCCTTGGATTTACACGGCTAACTCTGTCAAATAAATTGTCTACCCTGTACAGGTTTTTCCAACAAAACCCTAACTGCTGTTCTCAATACAGTCTTTAGAAACAAGAAACAATAACACAAAATCAAAATCCGTACATACCTGATACGTATACCGAGTTAACCATTAAATACGTACATGAGATCACACACATCATTAATTCAATCCAATTTCACATGTATTCTCGCACGAATTATATCCGGGAATCAATATCGAAAGTAGGATAGTCACGTGACGATCAGTAGTAATGAGGGGGAAATACGGAACAAAATTAAAAAAAAAATAGATTTTATTAATAGTAATTATTGAGAGTCATTTCATGCGTATGAAAACTTTATTCTATGTCCATTTTTCTTTGAGATAGCTGTTTGATAAATCCCTTCAGCAACTCTTTGTACTGAAGGAATACATATACCAAAATATTTTCCCGCAGCATTCATGGAATGAAAAACTCTTTCTTCATTCGTCGATGTATCAAATGACTGTACTGGTCTCTTTCCAACTGACTTATAAGTCCCTGTCTTTCCTCTTTTTGTATTCTCTCTTTGAGAAATGCATTGTAAATTGGAAATCGCGTTATTTAAGGGATTGGAGTCAATGTGATCAATAACACAGCCATCTTTAATCGGTCCCATATAACACTCAAAGACTGCCCTATGACAGAGATATCCCTTTTTCCAGCAGTAAAACACAAATATCCTTGACTATTAACATATCCCACGGGTTTCTTTAGTCTATAGTGTCTAACAACACCATTACGAGATATTTCATAATTAACGAGTATTGGATGTGGTCTGAATTCTTGCTCCATTTATATAATAATACTATTTGTCTAATTCATTATTTGCTTTAATTATAAATCTATTAATGTAGTCTTGAGGGGTTTTTATGATTTTGTCTTTGACAGAGTCATGGTTAGGGTCAATGATGGCGTTTTTTATTCGTTTATCATAATAACGTTTCAATTCTCTAAACCGCTTACCCCCACAATTGATACATAATTGTGATTTTCCTCTCACACCCCCCCCCACAATTTATACATGGGGACGGGCCTGTCGAATTATTTTTGACACTCTGTAAGTGATATCCACAGAATTCACATCTACACGATTTATTGCATGGGGTTACTGATCCGATCATAAGCCATTTGCAGTGATTCATTATATATAAACAAACTTTTCTATTTAAATACTTGTCTTATTTATATGAATGAAGAATTCGAGAGATTATCGACAATCAAGCCTCAGAAAAATATTAAATTCAATCTTGATAGAACTCTCGAAGATGTACCAAAAGAGAGAATAAATAATAGAAATCTGATTAGAAAAATACGAGATTGTGTTAATGAGTTTAAACAGGACGGCGCATCACACACCTGGTCAACATTTAAAATTGATGGTGTTGTTGATGCTAGAATGAATGATGAAACAGCAGCTATGATACTATCACAACTTGGCAATAAACGGTATTTTCTCAGAGTGAAATTCATTATCAATTTAGAATCGGGCGAATGGGTTATAAGAGACAAGTTTGAACCAATTCTCAAAGATAGGACAACAGTCATTGTTAGCCGTGATTCCAGACCAGGGCTGTTAACTGGAATTGATAAACCATACTATGAAAAAGCGTATCCAGAAACAGCAGTCGTTTATGGGATGTATCCGTTAAATAAGAAACCTGACATTGGAAAACTAGCACCAATGAAACAGTCAACGTCAGTGGAAAAGCCACTCAACTGTGTGGCACAAAGAGTCTTAGAACACTTTACAAATGCACTCCGTGGGAATAAATTAACCGATCTAAGACATAAAAAATAGATGAATGGGAGCTAACAGTGAAAGAGAACGGAGGAACTATTTCCGATATAGCTAGATTGGAAAAGTCGTTGAGATTTCCGATAACCGTTTTAACGATAACTGGCGAAGTATTATACGAATCGAAATACAATAAAAACGGAGCTCCAATCAAAATTATTCATCATAAAAAGCACGCATAGATATCCGCGGTTACAATATTCCCGCGAGACAGAACAGTGAAGTATATCCCAGAAGAATTCACCAAGGATGGTATTCTCACTGAAGAAAGATTATTCGATGCTATTGCTAGTTCGTGTAAAAACGACCCTGTATCAGTATGGCTACTTCATAGTTTTGAAGATGAAGAATGTCAATTCAATCAATTTGTGAAACCTAACGGTGAATTATATCGCAGTGAAAGTCTACATAATAGGATGAAAAATCTAGCAATAAGTCTCAGTGAAAACGCTAGCGTTTTTAATGAAAAATCCGAAGATTACGAACAGTTACTTACAAATTGTTTTACAATTCCATCGGTTGCAGCTCATTTTGCAAGAAAGAAAAATAATTGGAAACCAACACGAAAAGAGTTTTTACAGGATGTTCAATCCAGCTGTTTGGAATATTATCATGGCGGTCTATGGAACGTTAAGTACAATCGTGAGAATATGATATCAGTTGATATCGTTGCCTGTTATCCAGGAAGTTTTCTAGGATATGGATTCGCTGGTGAGTATTTTAAACGGTTTGGACATCCCACACATGAAATGACTCGCGTAGCTATTAATGGACCACTGCCTGATTTTGATTTGACCGGTTTTGCTTGCGTAGTATCATTTGAATTCGCTGAAGGACTTCATCCGTGTTGTTATGTTTGGATTGGTAGACACATGGCTGAAAGGATGTGGTTACCAATAGTGTTATTGCGATATATGATTGATTGTAAAATGTTAGTTTCGTTGATTGTCAGCGAAGCGATTATCTCATATCAAAAACAAACCAATGTCTGGTTACCAGAACCAGAATGTCTTGATAGTATAATCGATAAGTCTAGAAAACATATTGATGCTGACGAGGAGTACATTATTGAATGGTCAAAAAAGATATTTATTCAACGAAATAGTGAAGCAAAGGATCTTGGCCGAAGAATAATCGGTAAATTTACACAAGGTGGAAAAAAATTTAACTTTAAAAAACAATCCTCACGATTGATTATAGATGATGCCGAATACGACTTCGTTATTAAAGATGCAGTAGAGAAAAATAGATACGCAAATTGTAAAACAGCCTTCTTGTCCAATAAAACAAAGTTAGGTAGAATTGTTACTTACAGTGATGGAGAAAGCTCTGCATATCTACATTTGAGAGCTTCTATGCTGGGTTATGCATCTATCAATTTATTTGCAATGATAAATAGATTTCCTAGTATAGCAGTCAGAGTTGCAATTGATTCAATGTATGTCGATAAAAAATATATCAAAAAGATAACTAAATTTACTAATAACGAAGAGACTTGGGGAACATGGCGAATTAAACGTGAAATACAATGCGATTATTCTGAATCAGCAGACGTTGAGATTAAAAACAGTTACCTGAAGAACGATAATTCTATCAGTGAAAAATCTATGTCTAAAGCACCACCGATATCAGATCCAATTTGTAGATATAAAACAGTTTATTTAAACGGTTGTGGTGGATCTGGAAAGACAACACGTGCGATAGAATTATATCGAGAGAGAACGTCCATGATTGTACTCACACCAACCCATAGACTAGCGAGAGAGATCAAACAACGAAATGTTGAAGCTTGCACGTATCATAGTTTTTTTCGATACAAGGGTGATGCTTGGACTCCTGAGCGAATGGGTGAGAAATTTATTCCAGCGGTTATTATTTGGGATGAAGCATGTACTGTTTCAGAAGATGTATTAAAAATGTTTCTTGATTGGTTATTGCAAAATAATACAAAAATTATATTGTGCGGCGATCATGGTCAACCACCACCATTTGTTGGTAGAAGTCCACATAATTGGTTAAAAGGATTTGTTGATTATTACGAAGAAATTGATACTGACTATAGAGCACTCGATGAGCAGTTACGTGAGTTTAAAAAACTAATTAGATTACAACACGATAGAATTCAATGTGAAGTAGCGCGTGAAATAATTTCTGAAACGCCTATGAATGATTTTTGGGAAACATGGAAACCAAATGATTTTGTAGTAGCAAGTAGAAAGATAGTCAGAGACGCACTTCAGAAAAAGTTGTTTGAGCAACACAAGAAAAAATTCCCAACGTTTCCAGTACCACTGTGTTATAGACCATTGGATACACGAAAGCAGAATATTGAAGTTGAAATTCCAGGCCAGACGGAGAAACAGATTCTAGTGTTAAATGATATTGTGCTAGTTAATATCAATACTGTAGAAGATGCATTATGCGCTGATAAATCACCATGGACGCTTGGTTATGTAACAACAATACACTCGTCACAAGGATTGACCATCACGGATACAATTGTTTGGATAGTTGATAATCGCATTGAATGGTCAAATTTAGTCTATCTCGCAGTGTCCAGAGTACGACGAATAAATCAACTACGAAGGATTGTTTTCGATGATGATTTTAATGCAAACGATGACAACACTGATATTAGCATCATTAATAAAAAAACTCTCTGGCTACAAACAGCAGGACAAAAAAAAAACAACGAGAATTTGATATTGATGCTGAAGTAATAATTGCATTAAAAGAACAACAGAATAATCACTGCGCCAGTTGCAATTGTATAATGCACTGGCAGTATTCGGATAAAGACCCTCGACAATTCACCGTAGACAGAAAAAATAACAGTCTTGGTCATGTCAGAAACAATGTGATGTTGACCTGTCTTGAGTGTAATAGACGTAACGGAGCTAGTTAAGACCATGTGGCGGTAATTGAGTATCGTCCGGAATGACTTGTAGTTGTTCGCGTGTAAAACCACGCTGAGGTGCAGTTGAATCCAATTTGTAGATTGGAGGTCTACCAGTTGATCGCGTTATGGTTGAAATTTTATGCGTAGTAACACTCCATATAGGATCAGTAGCTCTTCTTTTACCGCCTTCAAGCTCTCCTGGTTCGTATAAATATCTCACAGTAACATCACCGAGAAGTGGCTGAGTGCTAACCCGCTGCGGTTGTTCGGGAATATATTCTTTTTTATTGCAATATTTGGTTTCATATTAATAGTTCGAGTAATCTCGTTATTTAACGCTGCAACTACACTCGGTAACCTTTGGACCCATTCACGAGATCGTTTTTCTTGGATGAATTCTTTTGCATATTGATATCCAAATAACCGTTCTGCAAGAGTTCGATTAAATCGTTCTACAATTGCCTGATCACGATGTAACGCAGTATGTCCCCGTCGTATTGTAACATTATGAGTTTTCATTGTTGATAGAACAGCACCTTGAAACTCTTTGCCAGGATCAACTTGTAATAGATTTGGCCATCTTAGAGGACCTCGTCGATAAATCCTTTCAAATGCAGAAGCGACTTCAGAAGCTGACTTTGTTTTCAATGGTTCTGCTTGTTTAAATCGACTCGCAATATCAACTATAGTTAGCGCGTATTTGTAACCATGGTCATGTGGTAAAAACAATAAATCAGCCTGATGAACTTCATTGGGTACGGTAACATCAAAATGAGAATAATTAATTTGTTTAGGCGGTGGTAGATAAATTTGCCATATAGCTTGTTTGGATAACCAATCTTTTGCAGTGGATTTTTTCACTTTTGCAGCGTTATCGAGTTTACTGATTGCTGCTTTACCCTTCCAGTATCCTTTCGGAGAATAATAAATAGATTCCATACTATAAGAAACACTGGTGTTTTCAATTACCAGCACCTAACACTAATTTGCCTTTCATAGCTGATTTGACCAACCATGAAGCCAATTTTTCTTTGAAGGATTTATCGGGAATAGCATTTAAGGCATGAATTAATTTTACATCCGCGATATGTCTTTGTTGCAAATTATTGCTTTTATATGCAACATCATGAGCATGACATGCCTTATCAATAGCATTTATCGGATACTCACCAGGCCGGGGCTGATTTTGATCATCAAGTCTGATATCTAATCTCGTTCCGGGGCCACAGTAGCTATATCCTGGAAGGTGTTTTTCTCCGGGGTATTTTGCCCATGGGTTCCGGGGAGTTTTCCAAGTTTTGCGGCAATATCACCTCCGAGTTGCATTTTTTTAAAAATCTAAATTTTTTTGTACCACATGTTACACACTTACCAGTAAGCGCTAGTCTATTGTTTTTAGTTGTAATGGTTGTCTGATCGGTTGTATCAGTACGCTGTTTACACTTAACACAATATAGATCCATAATTTATATATAGCGTTATGAATATAATTGATTTTTCAGCGACTAAAAGAAGAGAACCGGTAAAACACCACGCAGCGCTTCCGAATTCTGTCCGTGCCATTATAATCGGACCATCTGGATCGGGTAAAACACAATTACTGCTTAATTTGATAGTGCGATTTATGAAGTGGGATAGATTATATTTAGTTGCCCCATCCGTAGATGATCAACGGTGCTATGAAGTGCTAAAAGATTTTAATGAAAATGCATCAGAACTTAAAGGTGAAAGTGTAATCGACTTTATTACTGATATTAATGATGCACCATCAGTAGAAGATCTCGATGGAGACATAAACAATCTTGTAGTGTACGATGATGTAATGTTAGATAATCAAAAGAACCCTGCTAGAATATTTTCACGAGGTAGGCATAAAAACACTGACGTGATATATGTCACTCAACGATATACTCAAATTCCAAAAGTGATTCGCGATAACTGCAATATTCTTGCTGTATTCAATGGCGTTGATACACATACGCTACGAAATATTTGGCAGACATGGTGTTCCGATATGGACTTCAACGGATTTAAAAATTACTTCAGTCATGCTCAGTCAGTCCCATATGGATTTATAACAATAAATTTACACGACACTCGGTCACGATATCGTATTGGCCTTGATCAAATATTTGGTTAAATAATTTGTATTAATCAGCAGCAGGAAGGGTGAGATGACAACATATTTGCGACGTAGATGGCAGCAATTTGAGGGTGGTTATGACAATGTATTTGCGACAAAATCGCTAAGGCTCCATTTGTAAAATGGGGTCTTTATTTTTTTTTTGGTTGAAATATGAGATTTCGTAGGAAGGTTCCATTTGGCATTCTGAGGCTTTAATCGATTTTGTCGCAAAAATTTGTAGGGTTCACCCTCCCTGCTGCTATAATGGTTCGGATGATCAGAAGTATCCTTAGCAAACATCATAGACGGACCAGCCGATCTTGTATAATCATCAGAATATCTCGCAAGTCCGATTATTGTTGTTGCAATATCAACATTTTGTTCTATTGATTCAATTTCTTTTCCATCAATGATATATCTTGCACTGTTAAATAGCGCCATAATGCCATTATTTACGAAACCAACTCGGATATTTGGGTTATCCCCATATGGTGTATCAGCTGCAACATTTGTTACAAGCTGTCCTTCTACTTCAATAAACGCCTCACACGGCAAAAAGTATCTACTTGTATCTTGAACTTGAAGTTCAACTCTCCCCCGTTGATTAGGCTCTCTTGCAGGATAGGCATAATACTGATAGTTAATTTTAGAATCATCTTTATTCACCGGTGCTGCCATATCAAACGCTGGATCAGCAATTTTTTTAAATGCCATTTATACTAAAACGTTATCGTTTTTCTAAATGTAGTAATGCTATCATTTTCTTTTTCGTTTGACATTTTACGATTTCCTCCAAGACCGCTTCCCGCTATTATACTTGCAATATTACTACTATCTGGTGAAGTCATTGCTAATGATGCTAGTTTGTGTTCCACTGCGTTATTTATCACTTTACTGACATTTGCAGGCATCATTGTTGTTGAAGGTAGCGGTGTTAAAACTATTTGTGGTGGTTTTCGTCCGAATCTAGATTTCACCAATGACGTTATTCTATTTTTTG
>JAEAOA010001768.1:0-29221 GCA_016746295.1 Potamilus streckersoni | reverse complement strand
CACGACCCTTGATATCGCAATGCATTGTTGATATTGTATTATGTTGGCCAAATATCGGCAACGGTTTGATGGTCTGTCCGCGAACAATATATTTATATATTCAGCAGATCGTGGATCAACTGGAACTTTCCACAGGTGAGTACGACATTACCTCCTTCAGAGATGAGATCTGACCAAATATTTCGGTGTTAAACTCCAAAATTTATATGAACCGACACTCAGCTCTGTTATTGCCATTGATTTTCCACAATATTTGGGTAACACTGGACAGTCGTCGTTGAGAACAGTTCTCGGTTGGCGCAAAGATATTCACGAAAATTAGTAAATTTGAGTACATGACCTAAAGGAACTGGATATCATATCGTGTCTGACATTTTGAAAATTACCTCAACAACACAGGTCAATTTAACTTGTGATACATCTGGGGTTTTCCTTCCATGTGAGGCATTCTTGGAAATTGAGGGAAAATTGGGACAGAATTATGTTGGCGGTACCGATTATTCTGCCAATAGCATAGATGGATTTGTTAAGAATAGCATCATGGCGTTGTTTAACAGTGCACGTTACTCCTTCGAATCAATTTGGATAATGTTGCCGTGGCCACAACAATTATTCTACTTTCCAAATATAGCGACCATTAAGCGAAAACAGCTTATAAAACAATGATGTTTATTATTGATACGTTTGATAGTGCGGATTCTCAACAGTAGACAATTATGCGACCAAACACACACATCAACACTGCTAAGATAAGATTAACAGGTCGTAATTGTAGGCGTTAACGGCAATTTTAATGTTGGATTTACTCACCTCCAATAACAACTTGTAGGCATTAAGATTTTTGTGTTTATTTCCTGTCAATCGCATATTTGGGATGTTCGCATGTTTACTTTTGGAGCAAAACACACAGCAACATTAACCCGCCAAACGATGCAGTTTTGCGTGGTTTTTATCTCATGCTCTCCTTTTCTTCGCAGGTTTTCTTTTTAAAAAGAGCCGACCTCCCTCACTGCGTTCTCTCTCATATCAATGTGTGCGCCAAGTGCGAATGTTGTTGCTATTAGATTAGTTACTAATGCATATTGCCGAATGTGTCACATCACTATTTTTGGAGCAAGCTCGAAAAAAAAAATCGGAATTACGAGCAACTTCTTTTACTGATTTTAAGGGTGACACTTCTTAATTCTAAAATGAATATTTGAATGTCGTTTAAACGTATCGTCTTGATAATTTCGAAGAACGGTTTATGTCAGGTAGCTGTTTTGACATAAATTGGAAGACTTATTACATTTATGATAAACAGCGTGCATTGGGGCTTGAGGTATAACGATACAAATTGTTTAACCCCGGGAGGGTGGAGCTTAAAGAATAGGGAACATTGTATTCAGAAATAAACAACAAAACCAGCTGTGATTGGTGCATTATGTAAGAGTTGTACTTTCTGTTAGGCTTTAAAAAAAAGTTGAGCCTCTTGGCAACATGTGAGATTATGTTAGTAGTAGGAGAAAGTAAGAATCCGAGCTCAACAACCCCCTCCAGACCTCCAAACAAATACAAAATACCTAGGTAACGTAATAGAAAACCTATTGCAATCAATAATTGCGTTAAGAATCCGAGCTCAACAAATACAAAATACCTAGGTAACGTAATAGAACACCTGTTGCAATCAATAATTGCGTTAAGAATCCGAGCTC
The DNA here is from genome assembly GCA_016746295.1 of Potamilus streckersoni. Classification (NCBI taxonomy): domain Eukaryota; kingdom Metazoa; phylum Mollusca; class Bivalvia; order Unionida; family Unionidae; genus Potamilus; species Potamilus streckersoni. The sequence goes on along the minus strand of JAEAOA010001768.1, from coordinate 27,527 downwards.
AACAACCCCTCTAGACCTCCAAACAAATACAATAGAACACCTGTTGCAAAATACCTAGGTAACAGGTAAAATTTAATTACGTGATCTTCCAGAATAAGCAGAATGATATGTCAGACTCAATTTTCCAAATCATTACGATTTAGCAGAGCGTGGCGATTGTGGACTAAATTACGCATTAGAATTCCAGTAAGGTAAGTGGTATTATATATAATTTTATGTTATATCATACTTCTTTTGATAATCTTTCTCATATTTGCTGATCCTCATGGGTAGAATATCTGTTAACATGTTGTCAATAATACGAAATTCACGTATTAAATCGTCCATACTATATTTTACTCCTCGTAGGTAAGATCTTATTTGATCAAGTAGTTTTTTGTAAGTTATAATTGATGTTAAGCAGCCGTGCTTTTTTATCAAAATTTTAGGTTCAACTTTTTTACAAGCTGCTGTAAGAGAAACACCAACACCGGATATGATTAACAAAAACGGGTTTAATGATATACCACTTGAAATTATGCCAGAACTAGTCATTAACAAGGGTAGATATGATATTACTCGAAGTATTTTGTTATAATATTTGTAGCATTTTTTAACGCACCAAAGTTTTTTATGATAATATTTGTAGTATTGTATTAGTGCGTCAACATCCTGTTCTGGAATATCTTTTGAAATATGATTGAAATCAACTATACTTTTTTTCATTATAATATTTGTTCATATAATCTCAGGCTTGATTAAGTAACTAGTTGAGGTGTTTCAGCCACAAATTCCAGACAATACCAATATGACACAGCAGTTAATTTTTTGTCATCTGCTATTAGCATAAAAGTTTCTTCAACATCTTTGTTTAACACAATAGACACAGTTCCAGAGAAATTATCAGTCGAGTGACGCCATGGAAATAATGTAAATATATTAAACTTTGCACTGCTCAACACGGACAATCTATACACACCAGTGACCTCTGCAGTATGTTTGAGAGTGTTATTTTGCGGCGACCAAGTAGACATTCCAGAAGCAACAGTATAGACAATATTTTTAATCTGCTTGTGAGGAATTTTAATCATACTTGTTTTCTCAACAATACTAGGAATTCCACTAATAATATCGTTGAGTTTTGTGTTAATATTATCGAGTGTAATATCAACAGATGGCGGACTTCCAAAAAATTCGTTATTGGTTTTGTTTATGTTTCTGCGAAAATTTAAAAACGTGGTGATGTGATTAGTAAAATCAGTTTTGAACTTGGTGATTTCATTGTTGATATCATCAACATATTTCTTTGTTACAGCATCAAAATCAGATTCTGGTGTTCTAAGATTATTGATGCCATTATTGTTCATGTTGAGAAATGCACGCATTATACCGCCACGCACCGACACGTACTTTGATTCCTGATCATCAACATATTTCTTAGTAGCAGCGTCATTATCCTCAGTTGGGTTTCCAAGGTATGTGATCTTGTTCTGGTTCATAGCAATGTTTCCCGTAAATAAATCACCTGCTTTTCTAACATAATCGTTAACTGACCTACCCGAATCTTCTATCTTACCTTGATTATTAAAAGTAACAATATTATTAGCAACTGCAGTAGGATTTCGTACTAGTACATCTGATAGTTGTACATTACTCGTCTTTAATCGTCCTTGTTTGTCCTGGAAAACTACAACTTCATTTGGATCTACACTTGCAACGTTTAACAAATTGTTGATTTCATTTTTGAGCTTATCAAGAGTCGCATACTTGGATAAGTCACCCTGGTAACCTTCTGTTAATAAATCTACTGCTAATGTTCCAAATTTTGTATAGTAGCTCATTATACATACCGTTCTACACAAAATTGTTGGATTAATATAACATAAAATTATACGATGGCGAAGATAATAAACTTTGACACCGAGCGATTGGTGAAGCATAAACATAACAATGAACTTCCAGACTGTCATTATCTTATTGTTGGGCGAACTGGATCTGGTAAAACAAATTTGTTATTAAATCTTTTACTCAATAATAACTTTAACTATGATAAGGTGTATATTTACACCATCAACCCCCAACAAGACAAATACAAATTATTAAACGAGTATAATGATAAACTTCGTGATGACCTTGGCATTGGTGATGATATATTTTTGATAAAACAACCAGAAGAACTCGTTCCAGTGAATGAACTCGATTCGTCAGAGCAGAAGATAATCGTCTTTGATGATATTCCGCTAAACAATGAGGAAATGAACAAGATTAGATCATATTTTTCACTATCACGTAATAAAAGATGTAATTCTGTTTATCTTGCCCAAGGTTTTTATAATGTTGATAGGTTTATTAGGCGAAATACGGGTTGTTTCATATTATTTCCCGGACTAGATAATGTGGATGTGAGAAATATTGCAAACGAACAATGTGGTGATGTTACAAAAGATAAATTTATCGAATTATATCATCGAGCAACTAAAGATCGATATAGTTTCTTTTTATTTGACAAGCTAGCGCGTGATCCAACCAAAATGTTTCGTTGTTGCCTTGAGACGTTTCTATGATATAATTTTGTAAAGCGTATAAAAATAATGGACAAACATCAACAGAAAATCGAATTACTAAAAAAGTTTCTCGAAACTCGAGCGGCTTTTAAGAAAAAGGTGGAAGAAGCTCGACGTGGACAAGTTCAAGCAGAAGAAGAAAGAACCAAATTTTTCAAACCTGTTACTGAGGCGATGCTTGGCAAGCAGCCAGAAATACCAACATTGTCTCCGGAAGAACTAGCAAAAATGAAAGAAAAGGGTTTGTTTGGTTTACTTGGAGAAAGATCAAAAGAAGAAACTGTAAAAATTGTAAACGAACTTGTAAGAAACATTGCTGATCCTGCTGCACGACAAGCTGAGTTTGACAGGCTAATGAACAATCCTCTTGAACTTCAACACGCAATAACAAGATTGACGGTTAATCCAGATGAGATAAGAAGTATGATGGAAAAATTGTCAGAACAAACTGAGGAATTAGCTGAGAAACAAAAAACGTTACAAGAAAGTATGATAAAAATAATACCTCTTGAGGATACTATCATATTTTACAGAAGACAAGCTAGGTCTAAAATAGAATATGTTGAGTATGAAGAGTTTATGAAAAAATATGATATCACTAATATTAATAGTATTCGAGATTGGCCAGAAGAAAACTATAACGATTTGATAGAAAAATTAAAAAGAATTGTAGAAGAGGGCTCACGTGCTGATGAAGAAATTAAAGATCAAAAAGATGAAGAAAATATTCTAACATTACTCAATTATATTAGAGATGGAATTATGGCTGAAATTTTACTAAAAACATCAATACAATATCGAAATAAAGAAGGAGGTTATAGTAGAGGTTGGAATTTTAAAAGACTACTCAAACAATATGAAAACATGCGAGATAAAAGATTACCGGAAAAAAAAGGAGGTGGAGTTAAAGTTTTTACATCAAACGCAGACATAGTCGATCGGCTAATGCTGTTGATATCCTCTAAAGAAGCTGGTAATGAAAGTGTAGAGATTGATAACGAAATTATTGATATACTTGATCATCTAAGATCGAGTGGATTACTAACATCATCCGAGTACGAAATTTTACACCGCGATCTTATCTAAAATATTAGTATAATGCAAACAACATTATTGCTTGATTCGTCACAAATAACAGGAAACAGCGCGAATTTTACAGTAAATTACAACCCACCAATAGAACTAGATCCTGCAAAACAGTATGAGATTGGATTAATTTCTTGTACTTGTTGGAACGCCATGCCGAATATTAAAACTGGGATTAATGATGAAATTTTAATCGTTAATGTTAAACAATCTCCAACATCACAAAAAGAGTTTATTGATATACAATACAAACTACAGATTCCACAAGGAGCTTATAACATTACTGATCTAAACAGAACAATAAAAGAGCTTCTAACAAAAGCTGGTGGGAATGCTGATAATTTCGAATTAGCGGCGAATTATAACACCTTACGAGCTAGGATAACAGTGAAAAGAAATATGAAAGTCATCTTTGAAGAAAGAAGTTTTGGAAAGATGTTAGGTTTTACTAGAGTTTTATACTATACCACCGGTGAAGATAAATCTTTGACATTTGATGGAGAACTACCAGTAGATATCACAGAAGTAAATACAATACTCATCAATTGCTCTATCGCATCTGGATCTTATACGTCAAAAGGCAACCGCGGGCAAACGATCTACAGTTTCTCACCAGAAGTCCCACCGGGTTCTCTCATGCAAATCAATCCGCGACAGATTATCTACTATCCAATAACACCTGAGAATCAAATTACAAGCATTACAATGCAACTCACAGACCAATCTGGACGACAAATAGACGTGAACAACGAGATAGTCACGTATTACTTACACCTACGCACTGCCTAGGCATGTGATTTTGTGTACATAATTTTATAAAATGAGACGAAGAAAAGTTTATCGAAGAAAAATTGTAGGTGGATTTTTTGGAAATATATTTACAACAATTGCAGAGAATATTCCAGGAATCGCGCGTAAAGTAGCGCCCATTGCACTTGACGCTGGTAAAGCTTTCGCTACAGGGGCGGCATCTTCAGCAGGCACTGCAGTAGGGCAAAAGATTGCTGATAAGATTAAAGGACCTTCAACAACACCTACGGTGTCGGAAATAAAACGAGTAATATCAGATATTGCGCCAACAGAAGAAACAAAACGAGCTATGATAGCTACAACAAAAAAATTATTGTCGCCGAGTGGTGAAGAAATAGTACGTAAACTTGTAAAGAAAACAGCGCCGATGACCCCTGCTGCCTTTTAATTTTGTGTAACGATTATAAAATAAATGTCAGCTAAAAACTATCTCGATCTTGCAGAAGAAATTGATACTGATGATGCTGTAACAGAATTAGAGTATGTCGAGTATCTCGATGAGAACTCGAACGAACCGAATAAAACCGGAGTTAGAACTTTTAACACAAGAGACGAGGACGTGTTTCTACTACCCCATAAGGCAATGTTAGAAGTGCGTGGCCGAATATTAACTGAAGCAGGTGGTGATATTGCAGCTAATGTAGAAATCGCTCTCGTCAATAATGGTTGGAGCTTGTTTAAGAGTGCACGATACCAACTGGCCAATCAAACCGTAGAAGATATTTCGATGCACTTACCCATAGCGAGTACAATACTAAACATCGTTTCGTTTAGCGATGACTATTCCAGATCAATAGCCACAAATATGATGTGGTTCAAAGATACTGGACTAGGGACAACTGTGTCGAGCGAGTTTATTTCAAGAGGTGCAAAAACACACGGAGCTGATGCCGCTGCAGATGCTGCAATTGTAAGAGATGTTCTTATTGATAATGCTAACAATTTTGGTATAGTCGCACCAGCTGCAGCTGCTGATGCAGACGCCACAAGAGTTTCACTTATTGCCGCTTGTCGTAATCTTGGTATAACTCCACCAGCGGCAGGCGCAGATGGTGTTGCAATGTTAAAATTAATAAACTATGTTATTAGTGCACGTAACATAAGATATAACGAGGGATTTACCAAACGAAAAGCGTTTGCCGCAGAATCTCGCCAAATAACGATGATGCTTCCGTTAAGTACAATCTTTGGATTTTGCCGTGATTATAACAAAGTGTTTCGAGGAATAAAACATACGCTTATATTAGATCGAGCTGATCGAAACGATTGTATAATACGCGCCGGTGGAGTGGCTGAGGGACAGTTTTCTATTACAAGATTAGCACTGTGGATGCCTCGGGTTGTCCCTTCATTAGCTAAAATGATGGAGCTCGAATCTTTACTAGCCACCTTTACAAAAAAGATACACTTCCAACAGAACAGGATTTATCAAACAGCCATTCCCAACGCGACTGATTACACATGGCGTGTAACGACCACGCCCAGCGAACAACTACCGCGACACTTGTTCGTCGTATTTCAACGACAAGCACGTCGTAACAATCAGGAAATAAACAACTCCGTATTCGATAACCCAGACGTTAGACGAATATTTGTGAGAGTAAATTCCAAACAGTATCCTGAACGTGCTATCGAATGTAATTTTGCCATAGACGCCAACAGAAACATCTCTCGGCCGTACATGTATCTTATGGAAGCAATGCAAAAATATCAGAACGCGGACAGTGGATCTCAAATATCAATAGATGAGTTTCGAACGCTCTATCCCATCTTTTACTTCGACGTATCAAAACATTTGGAGCGTGTTGTGGGATCGACTGCAGATATTGAGGTCACGTGGACACTGGGAGCTGTGCCAGCTGAACAGTATAACGTATACGCGCTATTGGTTAGTGATCGATTTCTGACCATCGATTCAATCAAAGGAAGAATGACAGTACAAGTTTAATCTAACAACTTGGATATAACATTATGAAAACCAAATACACAACTCGAGAAATATACCTAACATCTGGTCAAGTTGAAAAATTATCAGCAGCTGTTGCTAAACGCAGCTCTGTTTCTTTGATGATCTCTCCGGAAACTTCAAATAAAATTGCAGTAAAAGTCATGCTAACGCAACAACAAATCAATAAACTCGATCGCAACAAACCTTTTGTGCTGAAATTATCTGTTTCTCAGGTAACTGCAATGTCAAAAGAAGGTGGATTTTTTGGACCAGCGTTATCAATAATAGCTAGCAAAGTTTTACCAGTACTTGGTACACTTGGACTTGCGGCTGCGTCAGGAGCAGTCTCTGGCGCAACGAAGAAAGCAGTCGAAGGTCGTGGTATCAAACAAATCTATCGGCAGTGACATAGTCACTCAGTTTTATGTAACAGTATAAAATAAAATGCCAACGAAAAAACAAAATCATCGAAAAAAAAGAAAACAACAAAACGCAAACAAACAAAACAAGGAGGAATTATTCCTTTCGCTCCACTTTTAGCGGGACTAGCGGGAAGTCTGCTGCCAAACTTACTAGGAATCGGACGCGGATTAACTCTACCAGGGACCAGACGTTATTGAGCAATTTTGACATCATTGAAAAATTGAAGGACGTTGTTGGATTTCGAGGAGTATTTTCCAAAGATGAACTCGATGACGTACCAACAGGCGGTTCTTGTGTTGTAAATATTGAAAACTTCAATGATGGCTCTGGCACCCACTGGGTTGCTGTCCACGATAACAATTATTTTGATTCGTTCGGACTTCCTCCAAGCGATCTCATAAAAAAATATATTTTTAAAAAATTTGATAAAATAAATTATTCGTCTAATCAACTACAGCCGATTGGAACATCAGCTTGTGGTTATTATTGTATCATGTTTGTCAGACAAATGCACCAGAGTAAAAACTCTGGGAGTAAAAACTTTTTGAAGTTTATTTTACAATTTGATGAGCTTCCTTCTCATGCGAATGATAATATTGCAATCAATTTTATCTAAACTCCTTGATATAATAATGTCAACATACTGTCTCAAATGCAAAACTAAAACAGAGAACAAGGATGAGATGACGGAAAAAACGAAAAATAATAGAACGATGTTAAAAAGTATTTGTGCAATCTGTGGTAGAAAGAAAAGTATGTTTTTGAAAAAACAAGTAGGATCTAGCGTTGATAGAGTTATCTTGATCGACGATTAATCTTATGAAACAAAATAAAATAAAATGAAATGCAATTGTGATTGTGACAAAGATCTTTGCATAGAACAAGATAAAATCATTACGTACTGTCAACGTTGTAACAACAGAGAAATAATAGGGTTAGGTATAGATATACATAAAATTATTGGTAAATTACCAAAACCAAAAGGCGGTTGGACTTTGCCAGGTCATCGTTATACAGGTCCTTACAATCCGCTAGATCAACAACTAGATGAAAACGACAATCCATTGCCAGGACAAGAGCCTTATAATCAAGTGGATGCAATAGCAATGCGTCATGATATCTGTTATCGTGATCATGAAAACTCGAAAGCAGATTGTGATAAAGTAATGTTAGACGAATTACATGATATGGAGCCAACAAATCTACGAGAACGTTTTGATAGAAGATTTGTTCAAGGAATGATAGGAGCAAAATATAAACTTGGACTCGGAAAAGAATTATACGATGATCTTGCAGTCGAACTACACAGACCTAAAAAAAAAAGTTTCCGAGACGTAAAGTTGTTGCAAACGCTGTAGATGATATCTGGGCAATAGATTTGGTAGATGTATCCAATCTGGCTCAGTTTAACGTTGGCGCTGATGGCGCTCCAAAGAAGTATTTGTTTAACGTTATAGATGTTTTCAGCAAATACGCTTTTAGTGTGCCAGTTTCAGATAAAACAGGAACGTCAATCACTGATGCGTTAAAACAAATAATAACGAGTACCGAAAGAAAACCAAACAAAATCTGGACTGATCATGGAGCCGAGTTTTTTAACAAAAAGTTTGAACAGTTTCTAGAACAAAATAATATTAAAAAATACGTTACAGGAAACGAAGGCAAAAGCGTTGTTGTCGAGAGATTTAATCGCACGCTAAACGAAAAATTACATAAACATATGACAGCTAAAAACACCAACAGGTACATCGATGACCTTTCTCAAATCGTAGGCGAATATAATAACACGAAACATCGAACCATCAAAATGTCACCCAATGACGCTATCAAAAATCCAATATTAGCAAACGAAAACATGTACCGCAGACATAAATTTAAGGTCGGTGATAAAGTTAGAATCTCTTTGACTAAAAAGATATTTGAAAAAGGATTTACTCCAAACTGGAGCGAAGAAGTATTTGTTGTTGATAAAGTACTCTTAACAATACCTGTAACGTACGCGTTAAAAGATCTGGCAGGTGAACCTATAGTAGGTAGTTTTTACGAACAAGAACTACAAAAAACTGAACAAGATGTTTTCGTTATCGAAAAAGTGATTAGGAAAAAAGGAGATAAAAGTTTAGTCAAATGGCGTGGGTATAGTGATAAATTTAACAGTTGGATTCCAACCCGGTCGATTTTATCGACTGTGAAATAATGCTATTATAAATTTCCTTATACTTTCGTTTGATAGATTTGCATTTTACTGGTTTACATAATGATATTAGATATTGTCTGCGATCGTCAGAGATCGTCATAAGATTAAAAATCTTAACAAAGATGAAATCAAATTTTATATTTTTCTGTCGGTCTGGAATTTTGATGTTTAAAAAAGGTCTGATTAACTGTAAAAATACCTGCTGTTCGGTAACGGTAAAATTAAATTTTATAATTTTTTTAGCAATGTGATACTTGACATTATATTTTCCAGTGGTTGGTCTGCTATAATTATATCTGTTAACGACGGTGACTATTTCATCATCATCAGATTCGTTGTTATATAAAATATCATCTTCGTTATAACCAATGGATTTGTCTATCATATCATTAGAGATTGTGGAGACCTTATCGCTAGCAAGTCGTTTCATCATATCCATATTATAATATACTTTTTATCTAATTTGTTGTTATAAGATGACTGACAAGGTCAAATATCACCAAAAAGTTAATATAATAAACTACCACGAACTGACTGAAGCGGTAAGAAAATGCTTGTCAGGTTATAGTTCATATTCCGTTGAGATTTTTGTAATGCAAGGTGATTCTCATAAAATATTACTAACAGAAGCAGAAAAAAATAAAATTAATGAAAGTGCAGTAGTGACGCTAAAATTTGATTGCGATGATATTATAGCATTTGCTCATCATTGTTTGACTAAAACCGAATTACAAAATATTATTAATCATCATATCTAAAAATAATACTAGCATCATATTTGTTTGAAAAAGCTGATTTTGTTGCTCCATCAGCTACAAATTTTACTGCTCTGGGATTTATATTATAATATTTCGCCGCAGCTGTAATTGATTTGAATTTGATCTCCTCATCCGTTTCAAGGTTTAACGAAATAACAGGTTTTATTGGGCATCTAAAATTAATACCACCACCTCGTCCTTTTCTCACATTTTCCTGTTGGGTCACTAGCTCCAGATTTTCCAATCGATTGTCTGTTTTTACATTATTGATATGATTAATAACCAGACCATTGGGTATAGATCCGTTGAACACCTCGTAAACAAACCTATGACCAGTATAACAAACTCGATCTGTCGATGTTCCTCTAACAGTCACACTGATATATCCCATATTGCTCATATTATTAAGAACTTTTTTAGTTTTTCTGTTTCTTATAATACCGCGATCGTTAGCCTCGTATAAATCAAAGACCGGATGCGGCTGAAACTCGTCTTGTAAGGATAAATTTTCAATATTATCATCAGTGACTTTACCGTTATAATGATATACTCGTTTCCCCTCTGGAATGTCATCGCAAAATAACGTGTAAATAAAATCTTTTCTAAACATCGTAATTCTTTCAGTATTATCTCCCTTTACACTAATCGTATAACCCGCTGGCGTTGCTTTACCAACAGATATTCCAGTAATGATATTAATAACCGAACCAAGTGCATTTCCAGCGTACAGGTTGTACTTTTGGTAAACGTAATATTCCTCTTGCTCACGTGCGCTTGTCAGATTTACTGTCATTATATTATAGGTGATATTTTTTATCTCTAATTGTTGTTTAGCGGAGTAAATTATCAATTAGATATTAGACTATAATATAATAATGTTGAAATTGCGTGATATAGCCAAGAAGAGACTTATGGGAGAACCTGATAAAATAGCGACTGCTTTTACAGGTTTTGACAATAGTTATCAGTTTGATAATCAAAACGTTTTAGTAAATTTTTCTGAAACAAATCTCTTTCATCTGCTACAGACGACTGTAAAACGTGAGCTTGAAAAACACAAGGGTCTAAGATTGTTAGTGCAATATCACGTTATATTTTCAAAACTACTTGTGACGGAAGAATCTACTAACAAGGAAATTGCAGACCCTTACATCAACGCAAAATCTAGACGTGTTTTACTTGGTAGTGATCTTTTGTCACTATCTAATGAAATACACCAAGAAATTTGGAAAAAAATAGAAGAATTTACCGAATTAGGTTCGGGTTGGAAGTTTGAAATGATCAAGGAAATTTTGTTTCACACGATGAAATATGACGCATTACGCGGTAGTTCGTATATCGACCTGCCACCAAAAATAAAAAATAAACAGTGCTGTATAAACATAAAAAACGTCGATAGCAAATGTTTCCAATGGGCTGTTCTTTCCGCGCTATTTCCAGCAGAAAAAAATGCTGATCGTGTTGAGAAGTATATCAGTCACGTGTCAAGATTAAATTGTGCTGGTATTGACTTTCCAGTGGCAGAAAATCAAATACCAAAGTTTGAAAAGCAAAATAATATTTCGATTAACGTTTTCGGATTAGATGAAAAAGAAAATGTCTATCCGAGGTATATTTCAGAAAAAGCTTCACAATCGACTATCAATTTACTGTTTTATAAAAATCATTACGTTTGGATCAAAAACTTTAACAGACTAGTTGGAAGACAGTATAATAAAAATAACAACAAAAAGTTCTTTTGTTATCGCTGCTTGCACGGTTGTAGAGACAATGAAACATTACAAAAGCATTTGCAGTACTGTAGTGACGTACAAAGAATAACAATGCCATCTAAAAAAGATAGCGTGTTACAGTTTGTCCATCATAATCATAAACTAAAAATTCCTTTCGTCATATACGTCGATTTCGAATGCTTACTTCAACCTGTACTTGGCGTAGAAAATGATCCTAACCAATCGAGTACAAGAAAAATTCAAAATCATGTTCCATGTGGAGTAGCGTACAAGGTAGTTTGTTGCGCTGATTCGAGGTTATCTAAACCGATCAAATTATATCGAGGTAAAAATCCAGCTGTCTGGCTTCTCAAGCAGTTGATTAACGAAGTTGATAATATTACTTATCGTTTGAAAAAAGTAACTCCAATGTTAAAATTAACACCTCAACAAGAATCTGATCACGAGCAAGCGAAAATTTGTTATATTTGTGAAAAAGCTTTTGACCTGACAACAAAAAAGTACGTGACCATTGCCATTTGACCGGACAGTATCGTGGAGCGGCTCATGACCAGTGTAATTTAAAATTTCACGCTCCAGATTTTATTCCAGTTATTCTTCACAATTTTCGAGGATATGATAGTCACATTATAGTAGAAGCTTTTGGTGATCTTGATATAAAATCTCGTCTAAAACTCGATAACATCATCAAATGCATCCCAAATAATTTTGAAAAGTACATGTCAGTTACGCTAGGTAAATTGCGTTTTATTGACAGCCTGCAGTTTATGGCAGACTCGTTAGATGAGCTAGTAAAAGGTTGTAGTAAATTTAATAACCTAAGAGACTGTTTTGGAGATAAATTTAATCTATTAGCTAAAAAAGGAGTTTTTCCATACAAATATCTCGACGATTGGAGTAAATTTGATGAAACATCTTTACCTAGCAAAGACAAATTTTACTCGCAACTTAAAAATGAAAATATAACTGATGACGAGTACAAGTATGCACAAGATATTTGGAAAGAGTTTGATTGTGAGACTTTTGGTGATTATCACGATTTGTATTTGAAAACTGACGTGTTATTATTAGCAGATGTTTTTGAAAGTTTTCGAGAAGTGAGTTATAATAATTACGGACTAGATCCTTGCTGGTATTATTCTGCCCCCGGACTGTCATGGGATGCTCTCCTAAAGTTTAGTAAGGTAAGGTTAGAATTACTGACAGATGTTGATATGTTCAATTTTATCGAAAAAGGTATCCGAGGCGGTATTAGCGTGATAACGAAGAAATATGCTGAAGCAAACAACAAATATTTGAAAGAGTATAATCCTGACCTTCCTTCGAAGTATATAGTTTATCTAGATTGCAATAACTTGTACGGGTATTCGATGGCAGAACCAATGCCTCTTGGTGGCTTTCATTGGATCACGGCTGATCAATTTCTATCAGAGACAGAAAAAAAGATACCCGACGATGTTTCGTATTTCGTTGAAGTTGATCTCGATTATCCTATTTCACTACACAAACTACATAACGATTACCCTTTCTGTGCGGAATCGATGGTTATAGATTATAGTTTGTTATCAGAAGAACAACAAGCGTCAGCATTACCAAGACAACATTCTATGGTAAAGAAACTAGTACCAAATTTGCTTCATAAACGTAATTATGTTTTGCATTACAAAGCTTTAAAACAAGCAGTCGATGCTGGTCTCGTGTTGAGAAAAGTTCATCGCGTACTAAAATTTAATCAGTCGCCGTGGATGAGAGGTTATATTAACTCGAACACTACAAGAAGAGCTGCGGCAAAAACTGATTTTGAGAAAAACTTTTTCAAACTGATGAACAATTCTGTTTTTGGCAAGACGATGGAGAATATTAGGAAACGCGTAAATATCGAACTAGTCAATGATGTCAATCGCAGAAACAAACTTGTGTCAGACGATGATTTTGTGAGCATGAAAATATTTAATGAGAATCTTGTTGCGATACAAAGAAGAAAAACAAATCTAAAACTAAACAAGCCGATCTACGTTGGAGCTTCAGTGTTAGATTTATCAAAGTGGCTGATGTACGATTTTCATTATAATTTTGTTAAAAATCAATGGCCGGCTAGTAGATTATTATTTACTGATACTGATTCGCTCGTATATGAAATCGAATGTGAGGACATCTATCAGGACATGCATGATAATAGATATCTGTTTGATCTTTCTGATTACCCACGTGACAGTAAATTTCATGACGACACAAATAAAAAGGTTATTGGTAAGTTCAAAGATGAAATGAACTCGAGCGCTATCAAATACTTTATCGGATTACGTAGTAAAATGTATGCCGTATTGTTAGACAATAATAAAATAACAAAAAAAGCAAAAGGTCTGCCTCGTGATTTTGTTAAAAAGTTTATAAAATTTGATGACTACAAGTATGCGCTTGATGGCGGTGTTAGTTTTATAAGAGCTATGTCAATTCGGACAAATCATCATAAGCTCGAAACAGATGTCCTTATCAAACGCGGTTTGAGCAATTTTGATGATAAACGTTATTGCGAAAATGGGGTAGATACATTTGCACTTGGGTATTGTCATGATGATAGAGATATATTTGACATTATCTTTGCAAACTAAAATTTTATCTAAACTTTAAAAATAATGTTTGAAAATTTGACAGTAACAAATAGCTACAGTAGCAAAATCAAATATCTAATGATGGACGGCAAACCATTGACAGTTGAAATTAATAATGAAACATCAGGCATATGCTTTAGTGGTACCCGTGACAAGTTAAAACTTTCGCTCATCAGATCTGATGACAGCGAGTATTTTAATTATCTCGAACAATTGTATCAAAAGTTGCTAGCGGAATTTAACAACTTTCACTGTCCGATTAGTCAGCAAAAATACACCAAACTTACAATTGATCTTGATCGGTCAAAGTTGTATTTTATCGACAAAAAATACCCTCTTAACAAATCACAAATAAAAGATTTGTTTGAGTCCCGTCGTTATGTGAGCGGTAAAATAAAGTTTAGCCTCTATCACCATGATAATGAAATATTTTTGATATCTACAGTTGAGACATTAACAGTTGGTAATGAGGTATAATACCACTTACCTTACTGGAATTCTAATGCGTAATTTAGTCCACAATCGCCACGCTCTGCTAAATCGTAATGATTTGGAAAATTGAGTCTGACATATCATTCTGCTTATTCTGGAAGATCACGTAATTAAATTTTACCTGTTACCTAGGTATTTTGCAACAGGTGTTCTATTGTATTTGTTTGGAGGTCTAGAGGGGTTGTTGAGCTCGGATTCTTAGCGCAATTATTGATTGCAACAGGTGTTCTATTACGTTACCTAGGTATTTTGTATTTGTTGAGCTCGGATTCTTAACGCAATTATTGATTGCAATAGGTTTTCTATTACGTTACCTAGGTATTTTGTATTTGTTTGGAGGTCTGGAGGGGGTTGTTGAGCTCGGATTCTTACTTTCTCCTACTACTATGTTAATTCATATCTTGATCACATTTTGTAATTTTTAAGTTTTTTTTTTTTTAATGTGTTACACATGACTGAAAATGTGTCTGTTGTAATTAGATAACTCTTACCCTTGTCTAGATCCAGCATAGTTATCTATCTTAAATGCAATGGAATACCTAGTTCTGTCCTTGTCAAATTGACAATCTAGCATAGTTTTCTGTGACAGTGGGTGACATGCATGCTGTGGTAGGATAGAAAGTATATTTATTTCACGAAACATTATCATCGAGGTCTATGGAAAAACAATCGTTACGGTGATATCTTGAAATCCAACCCTTATTTGATTGTGTTGTCTGGTTCCTGTACCTTCTTAACTATCACCTATTCTTCAGTACCTTAGGGGACCAGTCTACTGATTGCGCAATAAAATAGTCTGGTTCCCAGGTAACAAATAGAGTAGGTTTTAGGACCAGTCGTAACATACATGTGGTTCATCAACCCATATTGTTTCAAAACTCACGATCTTTAAACAATTTTTTTTTTTCCGGCAGAAGAAAGAGATAAGTAAAATGCCGAAGAAAACCAAAGCAAAAAAGAGGGACGACGATTGGGACGATTCAGAATTGGTGAGGAAATCGGAAGAAAAGATGAAATCTCTCTCAATGGAAAACAACGAAGAAAATATTGAAGGCAAAAAGTCGAAAAAGGTTCATATAACAAATGATATTGTATTGTTAACATTTCAGTAAAGCTACCGTGTTCAGTTCAAGCGCATTTGCTAACGTATTGCTGTTTGTACCACCCTCCTGTTGAAGTACCACGGAGTGGGGGTGGGGGAACACTATCAAAAACCTATATACACATATTTCACCATAATAGTTATGATTATACACCTACACACACACACACATATATATATATATATATATATATATATATATATATATATATATATATATATATATATATATAGAGAGAGAGAGAGAGAGAGAGAGAGAAATATATAGAAATTGTTTGTTCAAAAAGCAAATGAACACTTGATTTAAGTGATTTTTATATGAATTATTTCCTGTTTATTTGTATAGCACAATTCATGTAATGAAGTCAATTATACTTCATTAGACAGGTATGATGTAGATGTTTGGGGTTCATCGCCATTTTCAGCACATGTTAGGCTGGGTGAGTGTGAGTATCTTAGTCCACTCTGTCAAATGGGTACTGCTGGGACTATCATAATATGTACACAGAATGAAAGTTAAAGAATCACTTACATTATATATATATATATATATATATATATATATATATATATATATATATTGGATATTTACTTTAAGTTTAAATGTTTTAATGATTTATATTTTGACAGTTTCTTTTTTCTTTAAATTTATAGCTAACTAATCCTCTGTCATAGTCATTAGACTCTTTTCATGCACATATTATCCTTCATCTGGGTACAGAAGGATTCATGCTACCAAGTGAAGTGGGTGATTAAAAAATGTAAACTTTGCCTTCTTTTATTAAGAAAGAGAAAACTAATTATTTTTAGAGATACATAAGATGCCTCCTTGCCTTAGTTTATCCTTGTGCTGTAGCTAAATAAGATCTTCAAGCTAGGCCAGGTTTTGATATCAATTAAGCTGACCAATAAACTCTTTCATTTTCATAGGCATATGTTTTGATAACTGATTGACCATTAACCATTTCCTGAGTCGGCAACTAGGCCCCTATCCACTACCTGATTTGCACATGTTATCCATGGATGATAAAAACTTATCTGTTTCAAAACTTTAATAATATTAGGAATATAGCAATTATGTTTCAAGAATAAAATTGGTGATCAGATTCTTGTACACTATTTTGTCATATAACGAGTTTTTTAAACTCGAAGTGGAACAGTAATTGGGCAAAAATAGTGGATATCACATGTCTGGGAAGTACAATTTATTAGATTGTCAGTTTTCATAAATCATCAAGCAAATATACATGCATGCCAACCATTACTCTTTTGGTGTTGGTGTTGATATTTATAAGATTTTCAGGCCACTTGATACTATTTAAAAAATTATTTCTACTAACCTTTATATCCAAATGGTATTTTAATCTCTCTTCTGGGGGTCCATTGCATTAAATCCTTTAGAACACGCACATTTTTAATATTAATCCCTGTTAGATATATCAATAAAAAAAATAAAGAAGCAAAGCTAACAAGTTTAGTAAAATCAAGAAGCAAAAATGAAAATGCTAATTTGCAATTTACAGTTGCTGACAAAAGAAGTTGTAAGAGGGTCTTCAGAGTTTATATGAGAAATATTTTTTTTTTCAAACCATAGCTTTCTTTTCTCATGTGACATGATATTTGTTATCAATTTATTCACATGTTCAGAGCGTTATGTGTCTAGGCTCATACAAAAGTAACAAAGAAAAAGAGTGAAGCCAACAAGCTTTGTAAACTTTAACAAAATTTATTTCCCTAGAAAACAAGGTAAAAATAAGAAAAAAGGACTTAGGGTTTGTGAATCTAATTCAAAATTAATCCAAGAATGAGTAAATATAAGTCCTATCACTAAAAAGTTCTAAATGAATCAAAGTTTGAATGGCAATAAGTTCCAAGATGAAAGGTGATGGCATCTTCTATATCCTGTTTTGTGCTGTTGTGTCAACAGTTGTTGAATTTTATGAATCAAGAGTATTATTTCAGTTTTAGAATTCCGGATAATTTTCAATCACTATCTTTAACCAAGAATTCTGATGAATAGCTCTTATGTATGTTTTGAAGAGAAATTAATTACTAATTCCAAAAACTAGAAAAACTCAACTCAAACTGGTCTCAACACAAAATATCTATCAGCTCCAGTGGTATTTATGAAAGAATTGAATCACTATAAATCACTAGTTCTAAATACAGTTTTTGATCACATGATGGGGTCACGTGATCATTTAATTGAAATGGCACAGTAAGACCCTAGGCCGATTGACAAGTATGTCATGGAAAAATTTGATTCTACCTAGCAAATCTTACTGTAAGATTCAGTAATAATTTTTAAAAATTAAAAACGTTTTTTACAGCAGCTGACACAAAAGCTAAGTATGACTTTGTTTACAACTGATGATTTTCACTTTAGGAAAAAAAATTTAAAAGTTGTTTCCCAATTCTGAATAAAGGTCAGGAACTAGGTCAACTAAAATACAATGTAGCAATATTGGTTATTTACTGAATTGAACTAAATTTTCCACAAAAAAGTAAAGTCTAGTGAATATTATCATTTAAGGAAATAAAAATAAAATAAAACATTTAAAACTAGCACAAGTAATTAAATTACATATACGATACACAAGTTAATTACTTATATTGGTTGGATTTTAAAATTTGTTTTTCTGCATTCTGAAAACTTGGAAAACTAGGTAGTTATTTGATTTATTCAGCAAGTGAAGTTATAAGGAGATCTTTTAAAATAGTGTACAATATACTTGCCTATAAGTCTAAACAAATTGCACAGACATAGATCTGCCATTGCAAAATATGCTGGCAGATCTTGTTCTGTCTGTGCAGTTGATTAGGCATAATTAATAGAATAATTAAAATACACCCTAATCTGCTGCACATTGTGCAACAGCAGATCAGAGTCTGTTTTTGCATTTGGAATGTGCTTATAATCAACAAGTCTCGATGGTACTTAAAAATCTGAAGGAATTGGATACTTAGAGTGTATTGGGTTCAGTAATCCATTGACTTAAGGTTAATCATGTAATAATATTAAAGAATGAAAACAGAATTTGATAGATAACATTTTGATTGACTGTTGCATTAATGTTATTGCTACTCCTGTTGAATGGATGACATTGTTTTTACCATCATAATATTTAGTTTGAATGAAACATGCATCCAATTATGTTATGTGCACCAGATGTTTTCAACAGTCAGCAGTTCAAAAGAAGATTGGTTTTGTCTTGACATTTGTTTTTGGCCAGTAGGACATCAGTCCCAATGAGGGACTTATTAATGACTTTGGGAGACTTTTATATATATTTTTAGTCTTTATTTTATTTTCCTTCGACAGAAAAATGCAGAGAAAGGCAAATCAGCGAAGTTGAGACAACTAGCTGCTGAACTGGCTGCTGAAACAGATGATATACCAGAAGAGGAGCAGGTACTGATGGACAGTTTGCGTTTTAATTCACATTGTTCACACATGAAAAATCAATGATGTAATGGTGCCAAATTATGGTAGTAGTCAATTAATTTCAAATTTAGATGATATCCTAGTGGAATAGATTAAAGAGAAACTGGTTGTTTTGGGTTTAATGCCATTTCTAAATGCAAGATAGGATAAACATGGCAGCCAGTATAACAGATGGAGGAAGAAACCAGGAAACTCCCATTAAGAACCACCTACACATGGGAAGCTATTGGCAAGCTTTTTTGTATACCCATAAATGGCCGAGATGGAAAAAAAAAGGTTAGACCAGGTTTATATTTAGTGTCTCAGAGAAGGCTTTTAAGTTCAAAGCCTTCATTCTTTTTCTTTTTATGATTGATTCTAGAGTGAAATACTTTTATGATTTTTAATTTTGAAAATTGCATAACAAACCATTATATGTAATAGATCAATGTAACCTGTGGGTCTACCAGTCCCCTTTCTTAAATGATGGCCCATGTTCATGATTCTTCTGTGCATATGTAACAGTTTCTTAGAAATAAAGTTTTATGTAATGATTTACCATTGTCTCTTGTGTCATGGTTACAAATAACAACCACAATTACAACAGCGACCTTGATAAAGTGTTTGTATATATATTTTTCTGGAAGTCAAATCTGGGTTTTTCCATGCCTATATATAACACGTGCAATCAATGTAGGGCAGCTATTAAGCAGTCCTACTCTTTGTATGTCGTGAAGAAAGTTTTGGACAAAGACTTAAAAGTTCGACAGCTGTACACCATTTTCAGAAATAGTTCGTTGGAAAATCAGGAATGGACATGTTTTTTTAAAAATGATATCCAGAATTTAATGTTACAACATACACAATTTACACCACATAAATGCAGATTTACTGTAATAAACAATTAGTTGAAAGCCTGTAAAATATGAAAAAGTGAATGAGGAATTAATATTTATATGGCATCATTTGTAGAATAGTGTAATAATTCAGAGTCAGTTATTTTTATTTTTTTTTTTTTTTGGTTTTGATTTTATTTTAAAGATATGAATATTGACCCTATTTAAGATGATAACTGTTGTCTACTAGTTGTGATTTCAGATCACTAAATATCGATTAAAGAGCACTGTAATGAATAGGCACTATTACTTCCTAGAGTAAGATGTAATTTCAACTTGTACCTAACTCAGCGTTATGGTGTTTCATGCAAACATGTTGGGGGTTCTTAACATGAGCCACGAAAAGACTTAAAAAATACCCACAAGAATGAAAAATTGAATTTTTTAAAAGCTGATTGTTCACAAAGCATTATATATAACTATATGTAAGAAATATGCAAATTTCAGCTTGAAATGACCATTAGGTCAAGATTTTTTAAAAAGTGACCAGGACCAATATTAAAAATGTTGGATAGTGCATATGTTGAAATGCTTCCTTCTTTATTTTAAATATCGAGATGAGTTTATTTCTGAATTATGCACACTCAAATTGTGCATGAAACGGTCATTTGTGAGAGCAACATATAATTTCAACTTGTGAGTCAAGATTGTAGTATTTTATGCAATTTTATGAATTTACATAATCGTATTGTGCTGAAGACATTTCATTTTTATATCCTTCATAATTCTGGAGAAAAAAATCATTCTATTTTGTTGCTTAATGAAACTATTGTCCTGGTGAGAAAATTGGGCATTCAATTTTCTCAGCAGATGGTAGCAATGCACTTACTCCTCAACAATTCCTTTGGAATCATGACAAACTTTAGGTCACTCGCGTTTCCCTTCATCAAATGCATGTGGCCATACTGGACGCGGCTATGATATATGCTTGGCCAGCAAAAAATAGTATCAGAAAATCCTCTACACCAGTGTCTGACCTTGATTTTGTAGGCAATAACACCAAAGACGTCATTAAAGTGATTGTATTCCTGTGTAACAAATTAGGGAAGAACACCAGACATTGATAAAGTGTTTGTATACCCATGTCTCCCCTTGGCTTTTAAGCAATAACATTAGAGACTTCATTAAAGTGATTGTGTAGTTGTTTACCTTAGCTTTATAGGTTATTATCTGTGACTTGAATTCAAATATATCAATTAATTATGACATTTAGAAAGAAGATCCCCCGCCAAAGAAAGACAAGGACAAGAAAAGCAAAACAGTTAAGGAAGGAAAGAATAATAGAGCAGAATTAGCAAAAGATGAGGAGAAGAAGAAGAATGCAGAGTCAGTGGGGGCAATGGAAGGGGGGGAAGATGATGATGAAGAGGTGGACGAAGACCAAAGGGATAAAAGCATAGAAAATGGGGATCATGAAGAGGGAGATGACAACCAGCAGGAAGAAAACAGTAAGAGAAAATGTGATCTTCATAGTGTAAAAATTTTGAATTAATATTTTGTATATGGGGATATAAAATAGCTAATATTTGGTTTGTGCAGCTTATGAAAGGTTTTTGCACTGAAATGAGATATTTGTTGAGGTGATACTTACATGTTATAATTTTAATTTTAGGGGAATTTTGAAAATAAATTTTGAAGTGACACAATATAGTGGAATGCCCACAGACATTGATGACCCGATGTTGCCCAGAAGATTTTGAGAAAATAAAATCATTTGATGAATTTGTGAAGGCCAGGAGAGAAGCAGATGATTTTGCAAATGAGAGGGAAATAATCAACTGATATCTTGAAGACAACTGCTTTTTATGCATGATGCAGTCTTGGGTGCAAAATAACTAAAATTGAATTATATCCAGGTCAGCTAGAGGACTGTATCGTGCAAATAAAAATCATTTGAAAATACAGTTACTTGAGTGCAAGAGACAATCTTTTTGCTAGCAAAAGTATCACTAAAGCATGTTATTGGTAAGTATACTAATTACCTGCAAACATCAATGCCCATCTATATTAATTATAACTAGAGATGCCATGCACATTGAAGCTTGGGTGGTTAAACTCATTATTTGAACTTGCCAACAGGACATCAAAGTCAATGGTTATTTTTATTCCAAAGCAAGCTAAACTTGGAAGCTGAATATGGATATTTTGATGCCTGTTTTTCTTTTTTTAAGGATATCAATCCAAAGGTCTTTTTTTTGCAAGGCAAGACGACTACAGAAGCTGACTTTGGATTCTTTTAAGTGTGTCGATTTTTTTTTTTTACATTTTATTTTTAATATACAAAGACAGCAGAGATATAGAAGCTAACTTTGATCTCATTCCTTGATGGACTGACAATGAAATGGGGGTCAAAAGTGTGAGAATTAGCATGACTGATGCAGATTTGAATAAATCTAACTTGAGTCCTAGCAGTTTCTGTTTTAGATGATGTGTTGCCTATAACAATAATTTTTCATGGTATGAGAAACCAAAAATAAATATTCATGCACTGAAAGAATGATCATACATGTGCAGGAGAAGGGTTTTTTGATAAAATGATACTGCAGTTGAAAATGATACTGAAGTTGATTAAAGTTTTATCTCAAGAACACCTTTTTTTTTTAAAATAAAATTTCAGTTTAAGAGCATTTTCTAACATGTGATTTTCAAAATGATTTAAAAGGTATCCAACGACTTACAACTCAAGAAAACGGTATCCCAGAACATACAGTGAAGAAAAAAAATACCTTCAAAATTAATTTATGGTGTCCCAACATATATGCTAAAAATGGTACCTCTTAAACCCAGTTCTTCATAAAGGTGAAAGTTCATTTTTTAGACAAAGGACAGTAACTCTTGCCAATTATAGAGCCAGCTTTCCCTATCTTCACTGTTTACCCACATGGAAGTTCTAAAAAACATAATGATGCCTGGGGCCCCACTAATTTCATATTTGACCCGTCCTATATTCAAAAAGAGGTGCTCCATCTAGCTTGTTAAAAGAAAATAATAAATTTGTCAGAAAAAAACTTTGATTGCATTGAAATGTGTTTTCAAGATGTTCTCATACCTGCCATAACACAGTGCAATCTGAATAAAATCAAATCAACACTTGAGTCTAGATTGTAAGACTTCATGGCATAAAAAAAATATGATTTTGTTCTCCCATAAATCTTGACATAGTTGTGTTTCAAGAAAACAATTTTCAGTCATCTTCAAATAGAAAAAAATCCCACCACTTTCAGTATATGCCTGTTACATGTATCATATATACAGTAAAGTCATATTGGAGATCATGTAAAACTATCCTTAGGAAGTTTAAATAGTGGTAATAAATTGGCAAGGAAGTCAGGTATAAACCACCATTTCACATATTACTTATTTGGTTGACAATAGCTAGTGAGATGTTTGAAGACTGTGTTGGGTGAGCCTGTTGTGCTAATTTGCATAGATATGATCAGGACATGGTTGTATTTGGGTTCTTTGGTGATTTTCAAACTGGTGGAAAAATTGGCTCAACATGATGAATTGCTCAAATTGCTTAGGGTCATAAAGAGAGCATTAGGTATATTATAAGCCTGACACTGGCTAGCATGTGCTGATAATCCTTTAAGGTAGAATTACATTATGAAGGGAGGACAACTGCGTCTTATAGTGGACGGAGTTGTCCCTCCAACAATCTTCCATTGCCCTTCAGGTCATCTGATGCTTGACATTTAATTTTATCTGGAACCCAGAAGCATCAATCTTGAATCATTTGGGAGGTAATGTAGGCATACACCTTCCTTCCATCAGTTTTGAACATAAAGGTAATTAAGACATGAGGAATTCCATATCACTGATAGCCTCACTAAGATGAAAAACACCCAATCAGTTTTTCTTTCCTGGTAAAATTTTCTTTGTATCCGAAGTAAGAAAGATTTTCAGTATTCCTATACCTGCACACTGTAAAATCATCACATAATGTGTTTTAAGTCTCAAAAGTTAAATGTCGCATGTTAAATGTCAGAAGCCAGCCTATTTTTTCATTTACTTGTAGTTCCATATCCCTGTTGACTTTAATCAGCGATTGACAGCAGCAACACAGTATCTGAACAATAGTCTTCTAATCTCTTTGATAAAGCTAGGTTAGAATAGACCTAGTGACAAATTTCATGTGAAGTCATATTTGGCAATGAACATACTGGCAAAAGTTATTTGGTAACTGTAGGGACATAGTGATTTTGCTTACAATGATGTGGTATGTGTATGTTCCATATTAGGTAATGTATAACTTTTTTTGTTGCAGAAGATGCCAAGGAAACAGAAGAAAAGAAGCCCAAGCAGAGTAAAAAGGAGATGAAAAAACTAAAAAAAATGGTTTGTTATTGTTACATTTGACAACCATATCACATCACCTTGTGCATGCCCCCATCCCTATGACAGAAAAGTGATTCCAAGTTTGGGCCACTTCGGCCTTATAATTTGAACAGTGTGGAGTATGCACATATTTTAGTATGCAACAAAGGGAATTAACTTGAAATAAAATGAAAATGTTGAAATGAATAAATCAGGTATTATATGTTCTGAGTAATTAATCATGTAAGCAAAAATAATAAGTTTGCTCAAAGCAGACATTGCTGAAGAACATTGAAAAGACTTTGGCCCTTAGGCTTTGTCTTGGTGCTCACACTTGTTACTCGTTTTTTTTTTCTTCAAAACTTTGCACAGCTAAATATGTATGATCCTTGTGTTATGTCTACTTGATTTCTATTGTGTGTAGGCTTTAGTTTTTGATTATATGTTATATTTTATTTGTGTGATTGACTTTTATCCATAATTGAGGGTAGGGCATGGTCCTACTTGTCTGATATCATGTAGGATAAACACTTACATTCCAACCATTAGGCTTTTGGCGTAATCATTGTGCTTTTTTTCAATAAATTATGCCTTACGCATAAATGTATATGGATTACACGATTTTGATAGATACTCCTTCCAAAAAAAATAATTTGTTTTCTCTTTTTTAACATCTGTTAATCCACCCGTCTTTTAGAAACAATGGCTTCTACGTAACTAAGATATTAGAAAATGCTTGTCAGTAGACTTGCATGCACTTTTCGAACAGTATTATTTTCTATTTATAGCAGCTGTCCTATTTAAAAGAAACATGCTGACCTCAGATTCTGTTTATAGTATCTGTATGTCTTAGTGAGGAGAGAACATAGTGGTTTTCTAATTTTTTATTTTTACTCACAGTTTCTTTGTTTTAATTCATGTTTGGTACAGAACCAGTTTGTAGGATATTTGGAGCTAAAAGTCTGTCAGATTTATCCAAGTCGATAACATTGTTCCATTTTAGGACAGGTTCACACCCATTGCAGGCTATGTGAAAAGGATTTTAATATTATTCATGGTGGTAAATTTGATGTGGAGCAACACTTGAAAACTAAAGAAAGCTTGAATTATACTAACTCCAGTACTAAGGTAGCGTCTTTTTTAAAACAAAACTCAGTTGTGGACATAAATGTTATAAGTGCATAGGATTATTTACCAAGTTTTGAATAGAACACGCCTCTAGCTGTAGAAGACTATGTTGGTCCTTTGATCAAACAGACGTTTCCTGATTCCAAAAGTGCAAAATCATTTAATATTGTTCAATGTTTCGCTGAAGATACTCTACCTAATATTGCAGAAGCCATTCAGAGTGGGTCGTTTATTATTGCCACAGATGGAAGTAATAATAATGATGACAAAAGTTGTACTCAGTCTGTGTAAGAGACTTTGACAATAAAAACGACAATGTCAAAGTGCTCTTATTTCATTACCCAAATTAACAGTATATTCCACTGCTGAATTCATTTTTGATTTGTATGATAATGCTTTGAATAAACATTGTATAAATTGGCAGAACTGTATGGAGTTTTCATCTGATAAAGCGTCAAAGATAAAAGGAATTCATAAAGGAGCTGCAATCTCTATTTTGAAAAATGTCTCAATGTACATCACAGGTTATCTTTGTATACACCTTGCTGCATGGAAGGCGCTGCCAATAAATTAGAAGGAGAATGCCTGAAGTATCAAGCTGGCATTCTACCTGACAATGTACTTCATGCAGCCAGAATTAAATTTTTCCATCTTATTTCCCAGCTAAATGACCCAATGACTGCAATATATAAATTTACTTTTCTTTGTCAGGTTACTGAAGGAATATTGGTTCTTTAACATTCTAATGCTGGCAGTGAGAGAATTTGTATTGTTAGCAAAAGTAAAACTGAATTCAGATACAGGCTCAGTAATCTAGTACTTAGTGTTCTATTGGTGTGCAACACCTTCGTAGTCTCAGCTGGTACAAAGTGTTTTGAAAATGCAACATGAGTGTTTTATTTTTAAATCTAAAAGTACGACATATATGAAAACTTGAAACAGTAATTGGTGTTAAAAGAGATAAGGGGTAAAAGAAGTCATTTTGTACATATACTCATTGAATTTGTATCATGTTATATGTGGATTACTCTTTTTTTTCGTCTCAGATTACTCTTTTTTCAACTTGGATTACACTGCACTTTTTCCTTGCTAGGGGTTGGCATGTATGTAAACATGTTTACCATGTTTGAGTTCTAGATACAGCCTTGATTCTGAATAAAGAATTTTCTAGAAACAGAGTTTGTTGGAAATTTCCATTAAGATGACACAGTAGTTCAGATCAGATAGTTGTTATTACTTTTCTGGAAATGAAGTTTTTGACCCTTATCTTGGAATATTGTGAATTCATTCAGGGATATTTTGGATTATATCTTTATATACATTAAGATTGTTGGCACATTATCACATTTGAGACCACTGGAATATCATCACATTCAAAATAGGATTTCATTCGGAATGCATTTCTAAAAGAATACTTTATTTTTTTTTAAATTTAAAACTTATAGGATCATTTGGTATTTATTTCACAATCCTGTAAGCTCTTTTTAAATTTTCACATTTTATTCTTGGTACATATTATTTGAAGAATTTTACAAAATGTGTTTTCATCTTTTGTGTTGCTTCCATTTAAGACCAGAGTCATAACACCTGTATATTTTACTTGAAATAAAATGCAAAAAGTTGACATTAATGGACCAGTTGTTATATATACTTGGTAGTTGATTATGCAAGAAAGAACAATAATACAGTCTGATCAGTGCAAGCATTTGCTGGGAAAGACTTTGGCTCTCAGGCTTTGTGCTTACAAAACATGTATGATCACTGTATTTTGACTCGGAAAGATTTTATTATTCAAAGCTTACGACCCTGTCTATTCTTATTGCTAAGAATAATTTGCTTTCCTAATAATAAGCCATTTTGACCTTCAAATACCAGTAAATATGTATAATTCAAATTCTTATTCTGATGGCATTGATTATTAACTGGTTACCCCCCCCAATGTAGATTGAAAGGTTTTGTTTCACTTAAAAACATTATGGAATCATTTGAATAAAAAATAATCAAATCTGATAAGATGAAGAGAAGAAAAGCTTTCAACATTTATGATAAAGAATAACA